>VWZL01003117.1:239811-314660 GCA_013396915.1 Stercorarius parasiticus
CACAAGTCCTGCCAGCAAACCTGCTCCTGTGTGGGCTCCTCTCTCCATGGAGCCACAGGTCCCTGCTCCAATGCAGGCTTTCCACAGGGTCACAGCATCCTTTGGGCATCCACTTGCTCTGGTGTGGGGTCATCCACAGGATGCAGGTTGATATCTGCTCCACCGTGGGCCTCCATGGGCTGCAGAGGAACAGTGTGCTTCAGCATGGGCTGCAAGGGAATCTCTGCTCTGGTGCCTGGAGCACCTCCTTCTTCACTGACCTTGGTGTCTGCAGGGTTGTTGCTCTCACTTATTCTCACTTCTCTCTCTTCTAACTGCTGATGGTGTCGCACAGCAACTTTTCCCCATCTTAACTACGTTATCCCAGAGGTGCTACTACCGTCGCTGATGGACTCAGCCTTGGCCAGTGGTGGGTCCATCCTGGAGCCGGCTGGCATTGGCTCTATCAGACATGGCGGAAGCTTCTGGCAGCTTCTCACAGAAGCCACCCCTGTAGCCCCCCTGCTACCAAAATCTTGCCACATAAACCCAATACAGGTAGAAATGACAAATTGTAATACAGGAGGGTTCAGATGACAACTACCTAATCACAAAAGTTTGGATGCAAGTTCAGACCGCTGGTTTTTCTTTCTCTCCTTTCATCATACACAAAGCAATCCTCTTTTTCTTTCAGTAACACATTTCAGTAAAAAGATTCCACAAGCAATTAAAACAAAGTTAGAAATACTAGGCAATAAAGTAAGTTTTGAAAGCATCAAAATTAATTGAGTGTAAGCTCAACTTTTAAAAATTAGGCAATCTGTATATTGTACCCATTATCCCTGTGTTAATGTATGTTTCAAAGTATTATGCACCCTAATACTTTTTTCAAACTTTTTTTGATCATGACTAATGTTCCCATTGTGAGAAAAATCTTCATCTATCCTCACATTATTTCACTGCCATTTCATTCCTAATAGTTACTGATACATTCTTTGCCATCTCTGACATTTATTCTCCATAGTTTTATTCTATTACACCATCCTCTTATTGGTCACTTTATTGTCAGAGTTTCCTAGCAATTTCTATTTCTCAGGAGGAAAAAAACACACAAAAATGTGATAGAACCATTAAATTTAGCATTCTTCTTCTCTTTGACTAGCACCTCAACGTTTTCAAACAACAAAACCTTTTATAAAGTTTTCCTTTTTCCTCTGTCAGCCATCCAGACAAAGTTCTTGCCTACTTGCAGTTACCCATGCATTAAGGGGCAGAAGTATTACGCAATTCCTTAAGCAGGAGTTCCTTTCAGCGGAATACTACCTTCCCTGGTAAGTCATTCAATCAGAAGACAAAGGACATAGCGTGGTGCTAATTTAATGAATGGATTCTGTGGTTCAACAGGAGGCAGACAATCTCTGGTGACAGATAAAGCCCTTAATCCTTTTAACATAAAATAATTACTTTGTAGTTTCAGATCTATTTTTGAGTAGTTTAAGACTATTTATACAGACCAGTACATAATTTTGATCTAAATAAAAAAGTGCAATTAAGTAAGACTAAAGCAGTTCCTTTTTGAAAGCTAAATCGAGATGGTACAAGTGGTCAGGAAGCTTTAATGCAAAACCTAATGGTTAAGAAACAGCCATTTTAACACCCACACCCAGCATTAAGTTCTGTGTTGAATATTAAAAATTCAGGTACTTTATAATGGATAAGTCAAGAACTCACACTGAGGAAACCAGAAGTGGAATTAGTATCTACATTAGAAAAGTAAAAATTTGATGCAAATGTTTACCAAAATAATGTTGCTTTCTCATAAAAACATGGACATATCACGAAGTCTAAATTTTGACCTTCTGAAATTAACTTCCAAAATTAACCTGAAGTCAAATTTCTACAGGTCTATGTATTTTTCGTTCTTAGAAAAAGTGACAAAATGGCGAAAACCAGCTGAAAGTGTCTCCCTAAGCTCATTTTTAAACCACGCTTTTTAACTCTTTGTAGACTCAATATTCACTGTAAAGACGCGGGTAAAAATGTGTTTCCTCTAGAACATTTTTACTATCAAAACAGCTCACTAAATTAAGGAAAAGTTCCATTTTTCACTTCTTGGGAGAAGTACAGACTTCAAATTACTTTGGAAAACAAAGCTGCTGTATCAGCTAATGAACTTGTAATTTTCTCTCTCACAGCCAAGCAAGCATGAGTTCTGCATGAGAGCACAATACAGTCATTGCTCAAAAAACTGATGTTGCTATAACTGAACAGTTTCAGCTAGATTTCTGAACCACTTAAGATACATGCCAATAGACTAATGCACTAACATAATAGTCGTTATACTACTTGAACATGGTGGGACAAGCAGAACAATTAGAGATGAAAGTTCTCCTTTCTATGAAACGACATGTTATCTGAATATGCAATATGCTGAATCTGAATATGCAATATGAATATGCAGACTTAAAATCTGAGCAATATATCTCACTTAAGACTCTTGGAAAATTATCATGGTTAAGGCATCAGCATATTTGTACCACCTCCATCAGCACCGCCGTTGATGGTACTAAAGGTTGCTAAACCTCCAATAACAATATTTCAAATAAAAGCCTAGAGCGGGACAAATTCAGGCCTCGTTGTTTTCTGGCGTAGCTCACTTACTAGTATTTTTTCTACAGTGTAAAATATTTTGCACTAAAATAAACATCAGTTTTAGTGCCTCTCCCCCATCTAGCATTCCATCAAAACCAAGCTGAATATGGTGATATTTGACCACCTCTAAACTAAATCAAACACCACTCTAATCTTGTGCTATACTCTCTTTTTCTTGGTATCTGTAGAGGTAACACGGTACTTCGTTTAACCAAGACACACGGAAGCAGTTAACTGAGGAATTTTGATCTACAGCTATCAGGAACTGAGACCAGAGCTAGCAATTCCAGATTTGAAGAGGCTTCTCCTGCCTGCCACCAGGTACTTACAACCCAGATTTTGTGTAATGTCCCCCTCCTCAATATTCTTGTAATATACACGCAACCTAGAACAACAAAAGAAAAATACCAATTTGAGCACCTTTATGTTCCCAGCAAGGTCCCCATTACTTCTAATTATTCAGGGGCTGGCACTTTGAGCACTGGGCACAGTGTGCTCTACACTTACTTCCTTCAGCCACCTCCACTGACAAAGGCAGCCACAACTGAGAAGGTGATAGCGGTTTCAGTGGAGAAAGCGAGCGTACAGAGGTTATCCTGACTCTCACTACTTAAAAGTAACCTTGATTTCTTTCACTGCCCTCCATGTGGTCCCCAACTTACACGATTGGCAGGCAGCACTCATGTCCAGATGGTAGACGAGTAAATCTACTTGAACAGATTATATTACAATGTTTTACACTAAACAGTTATTGGATTAAACATATAAATAGTTGTGGGAACCTGGGACTTCCATCTTCCGAATGATCATCATTCAGCTAGAAAATTATCTTCCCTCTTGCCGCTCCTCTGTGGCCCAGTGAATCCTGAAACCTTCTCTGAAGCTCTGTGCCTGTGCAAGAGGACAGTTTGACTACATCGATATCAGCGAGTAGTGCAATAAGAACAAATACACCTGTAGAAGAAAATAGCTGGTGCTGCAACCTTAATACCCACACCCTGTTGGATTTTGCTTCACATTAATTCTAAATTGGTTCCAAGGACTAAATGTGGATTAGTAATTGGAGTGCATTACCTGCATTTCTGGAGTGCAGTTTAATTTCAGTAATAGAATCCAGTTCACACACTCAAGAGACCATTTCAGAGTGCAAACAATGCCTTGCAGGGGGAAAACAACTGATTCACTTCAGAGCAGCAGTCTGCTTTTTGAATTAAAACAATAATGCAGACCACCTTAAGAGGATCCAAGCACCCAGAACAACAGACAGCCAAGTCTTTAGGGTACTTTATGTGAAGCAGGATATCATTTCCCAGAAACCAAACGAATATCAACTGCTCACACTATTTCAGTTTCCCGGACACGCTCTAACCACAATGCTACTGCATAAAAGGTTGTAATGTCACATTTCATTGACAAATTAAATTCTACTGTGAATGTTACAAGTTCATAGCAAACAATGACTTAAGAATGCCTAGTTTCTGTGCACAGAAACAAAGAAAAGAGAAAAAGAGGCTCAGGAGAGAGCTTTTCGTTCTCTACAACTACCTGAAAGGAGGCTGGAGCAAGGTGAAGGTCAGTCTGTTCTCCCAGGTAACAGGCGACAGGGCAAGAGGAAACGTCCTCAAGTTGCACCAGGGACAGTTTAGATTGGATATTAGGCAAAATTTCTTCACTGGAAGAGTTGCCAAACATTGGAACAGGCTGCTCAGGAAGTGGTGGAGTCAACATCCCTGGAGGTATTTAAAAGACGGGTAGATGTGGTGCTGAGGGACAAGGTTTAGTGGTGGACACGACAGTGTTAGGTTAACAGCTGGACTCAATGATCCTGAACGTCTTTCCCAACTTAAATGATTCTGTGATGCTATGATTCTATGAATGGGCTAAAATACAAGATACCAAATCAGATAAGGATTGTCCTCCATACATGCAGAAGCTGAACTTCAGGTGCCTATTACTTTTAAAGAAATTGAATAATGGTGGCAGCCTCCAGAACAAATACACAGCTCCACAAAAGCATCTTAGATTAAAATTTTACTCTGAAAGCTACATTATCCATGAGGTCTGGGTAAAGCACTTTGATCTTTTACAGGACCTAAGTTTAGAGTTATATGAAGACAAGAACTCACAGCTGTCAACACAAAGGTAAAAGCTATTTCATATAGACTAGGGCAAACCAGTGTGCATGTACACATGTGTGCATGCACGTGCATACATACATATATATAAAAACCTATCTGTATTTACTGATTTATCCACCTTAGAGGAAACAAATAGAAAAATGAGAAAGTCTACTGTGCATTTTAAGTGGAAAATGATTAGCAATCGCCCAAACGAAAAAGAAAACATAAAGGAAATGAAAACCAATGATAATATCTGGAGCCTGTCTAGTGGATATTAATAGTGTTATCTTAGTTTCTAAACAAATTGCCCACTAAAGAAGTTAGTGCACTGCTATCAATAAACAGAAATTTGAAGAAAACTTATAAATATAGACAAGAACTTCTATCCACACCTAGCTTAGAAGAGAAAGTGTCTCACACCAGAAGGAAAATATTTACCCAGTAACTTCAGTTCAGCATTAATATGCACCATTCCTGTCAATTTCTGAACAATTTCTGCCTCACCCACTTGAAGCACTGTCACATTGTCAATGACTGAATCCACCTGCTGTGGACAAATAAGAGGCATAACAGTCCTACATTTTGAATTTAGATTAAGCTCCCTAAAACTGATGTCCTCCTTGAAACTTCAATGAAATTCCTGCCATTCACTTTCCACTTCATTTGGAAGGTTTGGTAGAAACCAGGCATAGAACTAAAAGATGAAAAAGCTTTCAATGAAATCCATTAAAGCTGAGACATCTTATGGTTACCAAGAGTACAAACCATGACTGAAATATTTAGAAGCGTGACGCAAAAAAAATATAGAATTCAGACAACTTAGCACTACCAGTTTTCTGCCCTCTTACAGATTTCTAAAAGATTTAAGAATCCTCACTTCTGAATACATTTGATCATTGAACCTGGCTTCTCTTAAATCTCAATAGTTAAACCTGGTAAACGCTTTTACTATTTTTTAAGGCAAGGTCACGTCATGTTTCCTTAAAGAAAAAAAAAAAATACCATTAGAACAACTTCCTGAATTAAATTACCAAATATCGCCATCTGGATTTTGTGATAACAATTACTGCTTAACTGTAATAAAAGGACACATCTAAATAGCATGACTACAATATTCCTGCTGGATCAAAACTTGTATTTTTAGAAATACTTGTATCTTACTGTGTGCTTTTTAATACGTTTACATGCAATTTGTGTGGCATCATATTTCACAGGCATTTTGCCTCAAATTCAGATCAACTGCTTATAGAAAAGAAAGTTGATCAGATTCAACATTCCTACCTGATCAGGCCACTCATTGAGCAAGGCACATTGCAGCATAAGTCAGAAGAATCTAGGACATGGTGAGAGAACATGCATGAGAAACCTGGCTATTAATGAAGTTTTATGTGCCATTCACAGCAACTCCATTTAAGGCATATGGCTGGTAGCTGCTAAGAAGAATTCTTATCAACTTCAGTCATCCATCACCATAAAGATTGATCCACTTCGAACTGATTTTTGCAATACTCAACTACTAGATTCACAGATAGCCTGGAAGGCTTCTTACAGTGTAATGGCAGCATAAATGGTTGATGAAAATCTAAAGCATTTTTTGGAAATGAGGTCAGAATGCTACAAGCATAAGAGCAAATAAAAAGTTTCACTTTTTCATACTTTTACAGTAAAGCATTGCATTTAGTGACATTTTAACCTATGTATATATCCCATTAATTCTGCTAGTATAGTTATTGCAGTAAAAAAAAAATCTTCTAGGACTATTTCAAAAAAGGCAAGGCAAGGCAACATCTCAAAGAGATTGTTGAATACAATAAAGCCAGAATAAACATAAATCCCCAGCAATTCATGCCTTCTTCACTTCTAGACAGCTTTTAATAGTTTTTATTTTCCCATATGCACTTTTCCTATCCTCCAGCATAATAATAAGAAAAACCCAGCTTTATGAAAGAAGTTAACTTCAGCAAGTTGCCTTTGTTTTCCAAAACACACTGTTCAGGGAAGCACATGATAGGATTTCCATTTAAGTCACCAGGATGTGTAATGTTACACTGCACACAAGGTCTGCATGTTTAGCTAACCTGCTTTTCACTGTCTAGATCCTTGGACAGAAGGTAATGAAGTTCATTAACCACAGGCACGTGCAACTTGTAATTCTACTTCATATCCAACCACCAAGTTGCATAACCTACGTATAAAAAAACCCACTCAGAGCAGTAAAGGAGGAGGAAGAATTCTCAATGCTCTCTAGGCACCTGAACATGCCCTACCCTTGAACATGCCAGACTTCGCAGTGAGATCAAGTCTATGGCCCCACTAAAAAGATTGATAAAGTAGGTAGCAAGCATGAGAATTCACCTAGGCATCCGATCTTAAGCACAATCTGAAAATATCAAATTAATACCCGAAAACATCTCAGTAAAAGGCATCACAGAGGATTTACTTTAAAAGCACGCTTGAAAACAAAAGCCACTTATTGCTGTGTGCATTTGTGCACTCTTCTAAATTTTAGAGTGTTTGGCCAAGCAAGGAGAAGTGGATTCAATGTAATCTTCATCAACCTAGGCGTATTTAAGTCCCATCTCAGGAGAAATCCCTGACACCATATCCCATAAACCACAATCAAAAGGCATGCTTGCACCATCTTACATGATCAGAACAGAAACCAGAGTATATACCACCTTAACCATAAATACATCACCATGTGGAGAAAGAAAAAAAAGAAAGCAATACTCTGAGTGATGACATTCTTATTTTACTTTTTTATTGTTATCATTTTTAAGGACCAGGTACAAAGTCCTCATTAAAAAATTAGTATACGATTATCACCACTATCTCCACCTGTAGCTGAAGTCTGCGCGATACTTACCACGACATCTTCTACATTAGGAAACGATACCAAATTCTGGACAGCACGGAGCGCACAGCCTTACAGTTCTGATTTTAACATCCAAACTCTAGAGCAGGACAAGATTTCAGAAACATCCTTTTGCACTTCCTATTCCCTAGTTCAAGATCACCAACTATGCAGAGTGCTGGTACCATAACCTGTGATGAGGTGCCCTGCTCCTTCCGCTACTAAGTTGCTCTACGATTGCCTCACCTAATTGTAGCCTGAATTCCTCTCTTTGGACAAACACCAAGACATACGCTGGTATAGCTCATTTATTCCTTCACTATATGTAGCCCAAGCCCTGCAACTTTTAAGGTATCCAGAAAAATATACATTACCTCTGTCAGTCAAACCAGATTTCTACTTGTATTCAAATACCTTCTTTATACTGTTAGATAACCTTGAAAAAGCAGAGTAGAGAAAGGAGCTGTATTTCAAAGCATCCCGTCTGCTCAGTTTTATCATCCCTTACGTTAATCTCCCTTGCAGAACCTGAGTCTCTAGTTTTGTCTCTTATAGAAAGCTGAAGATTCACATTAAAATACTTTAATAGGATTAAAAATAAAAATTATTTTAAATTTCATATTTTTAGTGTATCAGTACCCCAGCGAATTTAGTAATTACGGATTAAATGCGATTTAGATTTCATCCTAATTGACTACTAAAAGTAGAGGAGGGTCATATGGAGTTGATGATAACTAAGAGAAGGGAAAAGAACAAAATATTTTAAGCAATAATTCGAATCACTGAAGTAAACAAAGACAAAGCATCTACAATTACCAAGAAAAGTTTAAACAGCACCAACCAAAAAAAATACCTCTCATAATTTATTGTTAAAATAACCACATTCTTCAGCGTAGTGAAGAAAAAATACTGCAATACAAACATAACAAAATCATTATTCTAAACAGACTCCTGGAGGACAGTGCAGTTTTCAGTTAAAGGCTTAACTTTAGATTCAGACCTCTGCCACTGACAAGATTTAAGAAACAAAATACATGTAAAAGCCTGAAAGTGTAGTCAGCAGGACCTGATAATATCCCGTATTAAGGAAATTAGCTAATCAATTAGCTGAACAACTGTCAATTATTTTCTTGAGTCATGAAAAACAGCCAAAGTATCAAAGCACTTCATAAAATAATCAAGCTAATAAAAATGTTTAGTAGAAGTTACAAAATAAAACCCAGAAATGAACCTTAATACTTTAAATAGGTTTTGTTTTTACTGTATTACCTACACTGTTGCTCTACAGGCTTAAAAAATCTCCATTGAAGAGATATTTACATGGCTCAGACATGAACACATACACATCAAAATTTAGAAAAGTTAAACAGAAACGTAAGTACATAAGATTCAGGATTAGACCTTGTCTTAGTTGGCCTATGTAAGGCAATAGGAGAAGGAAAGTAACTGAACATGCTAATTTTGTAATAGTAGAGCAGACAGCAATAGTGATATGATATTATTAAAAAGCTAAACTAAAAGCAGAGCAGAAAATAGCTTTTATCCTTCAAGCAGCTGATGCTATAGCCTATAACCTTGAGCAACTCTGTGAGCTCAAAATGTCATTCCACAAAGGGACTGCACAACTGTAATTATCACTTAGGTTATAAACTCGATAGACAAATTTTTTATGCAACACAGCAAAACTCAGCTAAGCTTAAAAACCAGTACATCTGAAATTCAAGAATAAGTTGCTTCAAACTCAGAAGAAAAGAAGAAGAAAAAGTAACGGAATGGCATAATTAGGCTAGGGACTGCAACTGCTTAAGAGGAATTTTGGGTATTCCAAAATGGTATTATCAGAAGAAAATAAAATCCTAACAGTAAATCCTATTAGGTGGGAAAACAGTCGTCCCAGAGAAATGATAGAAGTCCTGCCACCACTTTAGTAATCATGAAGAAGAGTGTCGTCACAAAGAAGTCCGCACTGGTGAGGGGGCAAATCTTTTCCATCTCAAATTTCTGGGATTATTTTCTCTTACCAAAATATTGACAGGTTTTTTTTTAATCCTGTCATAAGAGAAACAATGCATTCAATGCAAATTCCAGTTTGCTTATCTTCCTTAGAATGCAAAGGACTTGTAATAATAGCATATAAAAGTATGAGTTTCTCTATCTTAAACATGACTTTGAGGATCACTATAAAATATCTTTGAATTTATTTCATGGCAATCCCTCATTATTGAAAGTTCTAACAAAAAAAAAAAGGTTATTACATTTGATATGCACACAAAACATTAAAGGGGATACTATTATATATACGACAATATCTCATCGCATTAGATTAAAAGATAACAATACTTTTTTCTTTTGCCTACTTTCAGATTTATTAGAGCAAGAGGCCTAAAAGCAATAACAGGTAAAGTTCCTTTTACAGTTCTGATCACTAGCTTAGCCAACAACATGTGACCTTCAAAACACTTTTAAAAAGGAAGAGAATAAATCTGAAGATCCAAAACAATAACAAAAACACCCCAATGCTTTCCCACTCTAATTGTACTGGCTGGTTTTTCCAGAGCACTTAGAACTCAAGCAGATACAATCTGTATTTTCCATGTGGTTGCACAGGATGTGCTGTATAAACGGTTATAGAACAGAACAGGGGAAAGATCAATTGCGCCACTGATCTGTCTTATGACAGCGAGGATGCTGAATGGAGACATCTGGGATAGAAAAGTTTCAGTAATCCAATTACAAAACGCTATCAGGCTGCTGTAAGCATCCTTTATTTCACTTATTGTATGCAATCACTGAAGACATCAAGGTTTTCTACAGAGATTTGTTAAAATAAGAACTGCTGGTTAATTTTGTCAAGTTTCTCCAAAACTTTAGTTAATTAGGAATAGAAGAGGAAGGTTTATAGAGGTTTTCGTGGGCTTGTAAAAATCAGCAGAAAATAAAGAATTCTTGCAAACACTTTTTCTTGCAAACGTTCTTTTTTAGGACAGAGTAGAGAAAAACATTTAGAATTGCATTTAAAGAATTTTACATTTTCAGGCATGACTTATTGCTGTTATTTCACTTCCAACTCCGGACAGTTATTTTAAAGCTTTAAGCATTGATTGAAAAAAAAACCCTCTTCTCTCTCTACCGCAACAATAGATAAAATGGCAAATTACACAAATGGATATAAACCCTCCACTTAAAAATACATCTTTAAAATTGCTTGAAGCTGAATCTATAATCAGGACTAGGTTTCCCTTCAAAGAGTCAACCTTTGCCACATCTCAATTTTTAATAAAGTTTTTAAAGAGGAGTCTATACTTAGTATAACTGCCAAACATTCTCCTGCATGCTGCTGCAAAAGCAAAGATGTGCAGCGCTCCACAGTCTGGACACCAAACCAAAAATCGTAATGATTAGAAGACCAAAAAGACTTCATATTCAAGTTTAATGTTAAAACAAAATTTCAAGAGAAAGAAAAAACTTAAGTTTTAATTATCACTACTTTGTTGAAATAGGATCAGAGATCCTGAGAGACCAAGATCCTGTCTCTTATGCTACACTGAACCTACGCTGAACACTCCTGATTCATCATACATCTTTATTCTTCTTTTTCTCTCACTCTACCACATTTCTCATCATTTCTTTCTTTAAATTAAATATGCAGGAAGAACATGGATCAGAAGGAAGGAATGCTACAGATCACTGAAAACAGCATCAGGAGACACAGGAAGAAACTAAGTAGTGCCCTTCCCATTTTGGAGCAAGAGAGACCAGGGCAGCCAGCTTTGCTGCATATTTTTTGTGCTGTAACTCCAGAAGGATGAGAATTGCTACATTTACAGTAAAACGCCACCACAAATTAGACTAGGAAAGGAATTTTAAAGCAGAAAGTATCATTCTGGCTGCAAGGGAAGGAACAGGGTAATAATCATCAATAGCCTTGAATAAACAAGGTGGGCTTAACATGTAAACCCAAAGGAAAACAAGAATGCATGGTACAGAAACAAGAGGATCCTGCCAATCCACCCCACTAATTTCACATAAAACCGAGGAAAGTATGTTCAGGACTGAATATTCTCTCAAAAAAATTATCACATTTAATATTCAAAGCTTTAAAAAAAAAATGCACAGTTGCTTCTATTTATAAGAAAAAAAATTAACGCTGGAAAAAACTGTCAAGTGCTACCTTCAGTCCCTGTATAAATTGAGAAGACTATGCATCAAAGAATAATCTGTTCTTTATGGTCATGATGAGAACAAGAAGTAACAGGCTCAAAAATGTGGGTATTGTACAAGCAGAAATCTAGGTTAGATCTTTGGAAAACAAAAAACCTTTTAAGAATAAGACACAGTAATAGGCTGTTGTAGAGGAATTTGTAGAGTCACCACCACCAACAGCTTCTAAGGGCAAATCAGATAGACATTTGGCAGGAAGAGTAAAAGCATAGCTGAGCTTTGGGATAAAGGATCAATTAGATTGTCCTTCCAACCCTATCTTCTACAATTTCTCACAGTTCTACACCCTCTACACCCTCTCTAACTTCTACACCCAGTTGGGGAAAGGGTGAGAGACACAGGGATGAAAAGGTAAAGAATAGTGATAGGGTACCAGTCTTGAAATACTTCAAGAATGCTCAGGCAAACTAACACATTACAGAAGCTTACATTACAGAACAGTAAAATTACTACCATGTTGTTATACCTCATCAGCATCTTTCTGAGTAGATTCAAGCTCAAAAAGATACTTCCACTTGAACGAAGCTGATATGTAGGTCTACACAGACAGCATCCCTGCATCAGATTCAGCAGTAATGACAAACTTACCTACAGAAAAATAGCTACTCCAAGTGCATATAAGTGGTTTAATTAAGCTTCTGAATCATCTACCTGAAAGCTCAAAAATAAACTTCACCCTCTATGAGAAATGCTTTTAATACTGCAAAACCAATGCTCTTCTTCTATGTGTTTCAGTAAAAAAATAATCTTATTTATCTATATAAAAATAATATAAAATGTCTGTGCAAAGCAATTTATAATAAAAAGCCAAGCGGTATATTTCGACGTGCAATATTCTCATTCTGATTCCTTCCAATTTTTAATAGTTCTACCTACTTAGAATTCACATAAGATACATAACAAGCATGAAAAGCATGAAAAGATACAAAACAAGCATGGGAATGTGCCTTACAGAAAACGCATGTATGTTAAAACAAGCATATTATCTCAGATGCTGTGGAAACAGTCAATTAGTATTTTCTCCCATTATGAATTGAGTTTCCAAGAGTCCTTCTTCAGTTACCTGCTGCTATTTCCATAACTAGGAACTTTTATTTACTTCACTTCATTTAAAGGTACTGCTCAGCAACAGAATTAAAATCATAAAAGCAGTCTTTTCAAATCTAGTTAGCCCTTAAGTGTGAGCCATGGGAGAAAGTTATGGTGCTGCTCTTCACCTAATTTCCAAATTATTATATTTTATCTGTGGTCATTTCAAGACAGTCCAGTGTTTTCTGTTGATCTCCTCAGTAGCGAAGGCTGTCAAGGGTGTCCGCTATACTAAAAAGCGAACGGCAGGATTAAAGAGAAGCTCTAGGAATGTTTGTTTACATATTCATGTTGCCATTCTAGAAATAGTTTCCATGACACTAGATGACTAATTATCAACTAATTCAAATCCATTTTCTAATTTTTACAAATTTAATCAAATTTAAGATGGACCTCAGCACTTTTCAGTAATTTGCCACAGGATGAAGTTTCTTTAGATATCATCAAGAACACTGTACTGTATAAGACAACGTATTTTAGTAATTCAAGAACTTGCATATTTTCCACTCAAAATACAGCTATGACATACTATTTTACAGTCAACACAGAAAATTACACCCATGTTCTCTTGTTTCTCTGCTAGCAATAAGTCCTTCAAAAATAGCTAAAATCTTAACTTGGTCCTCTCCTTTCTGCAAATTCATTATTTCCATCTTCCAGGTTCATACAACTAATCCAGACACCTCTAATCATTCAGACTTTAGGCATACTTTTCTATGTAGTCAATGCTTTAGAAGAAAAAAAAAAAACATTAAAAATAAATTCATTGTTTTCACCAAGGATACTTTCCTTGCTTAAGCTCCAATGCCAACATCTCAAGTTTTTCTCATTTTCAAGTATTTCACTTTCAAGTACTTTTCCAGTACTCAAGATATTAAAAAAAGTTTACTGGGAAAGAAGTTCCCTTTCTCTAATCCTTAACCTCTCTTTCCACACAACCATCCCAACAAAGACACATACAAAGCAAGCAGTAAAGAAGAAACTGAGATGTGACTTCTTTTCTTCTTTTTATCTCACGAGATACACATTTTACCCCTACTACATGAACTTACCTCTTGCAGTGTTCATTTTGAAACAATTCATTGTATGTTCAACTTCCATAAAAGCTATAGCAATCTTATCAGTCTTTGTATGGAAAAAACTTAGGTTCACTTTACACATTTAACCCCCATCATCTTTGCCTTTTTTTTTTTTTTGCGCTTCTGGACAGTATTGTGAACAGGAACCTCCCATAGCACAAGATCCTGCACTCTTCCCATTCATATAAATTTCCCTCAGAAGTTTTAAAATGTTATTTCCAAACTGCTTACTGTAAGAAAGTTCAATTTTCATCTTTCACCTACAGATGTTTTTCCCCCCATATATATTGGGCAAACTACTACAGTTTTCAACATAAGGTTGGTAGGACAAGAAAAGGAGCCAGACCTTAGCTGTAACATATACAACACAGACACATACAAAGCAATACTCATAACATCCGTACAATGTACAAAACCCTGAAAATTACTAAGTTACACTTTCCTTTAAGCTTGCATTTAAAGTGAAGCAAGCACAATGTTGCACTAGTTTCTGTAAAGATGCAGTTGTAGATACAGTATGTCTACATAAAACCAGTGTTTTGTCTCTATGAGAACTATTTAGTCCATTGCATTAACAGAAAAATAAACAGGAATGAAAAATGGAGGTAAAAAGATGCAGAAGACTAAGAACTGTTAATTAATCAATTAAATCAGTTAAAAAGGAAAAAAAAAATGAGTAACAAGATTTACAGAGGAGAAATACCAGCTCGAACTATAGTCCGAAACAGCTAGGCAAAAAACATCCACTTCAATCCTCTTATGTACCACCTCTGCAGTAGGACTGGGAAACTTTATAGAAAGTAATTGTAGATGCCCATTTTAATTTGCCATTATTTACTTGTTAGGAAAGGATTCCATTTAAAAAGAAATAGAGATTATTTCAGCTATCTTGGTAGCACACCTGGCACACCACATAAAAGTATTAACAAAAGTTGTAATGCCAGCACATCACAAAAAGAGGGAATCAAGTGTGTCAAACATTAAACACATTTTATTAAAAAAACCCAAACAAAACAAAACAAAAACCTACTAAATTTTGAAAATAAGTTAAATTATAGCAGCACAAGAGCAACACATTATTGCCTACAGTTTCCAGAAAGAGGGGAAAAAGAGAACGCCTAGAGTGAAGGTGCTCATTTTTTTCATTGATACCCAAGGGATTTATCTCAATGATCAAATTATTATTTAACTTGGTAAAACCACAAAGACAGACCACTCTTTAGATACTTAAATAACAATTTTACATACTAATTTTCGCCTTTTAGAATCATAGACCACCCTGACTTGGAAGGGACCCATGAGGATCATCAAGTCCAACTCCTGACTCCACACAGGGCAACCTAGAAGTTAAACCATGTATCTAAGAGCATTGCCCAAACACTTCTTGAACACCGACAGGCTTGGGGCCATGACCACTTCCCTGGGGAGCTTCTTCCAGTGCTTGACCACCCCCTCAGTGATGAGTTTTTTCCTAATATCCAATCTGAAGTTTCCCTGAGGCAGCTTTAAGACATTCCCTTGAGTCCTGTCACTGCACACCAGAGGGAAGACCTCCTGCACCTCCCTCCCTGCTCCCTCTCATTTTACTTCTTTGGCCTATAAACCTCAGTAACCTATATATATAAGAAAATTGAAACAAACAAAACCAATTTCAACTACCCTTCTGTTTGTCTGAGCAGATAGCTCAAAGAGAGGATGCCTTGGCAAAATAAATAGTTCTTTCCCTCCCCTCCACCACCACAAAGCACAAGTCTTCTGGCAACGCTAACAGAAAACAGGTGTGAAAAAAAAAATCTGCAGATTGGTAAAAAGTTATCTCCTCCCCTAAATGAAGTTATAGAGAAACTGTAAAGAGACTCTACTGGTTGTCCTAGCATTGGGTATGAGAGATGCTGGCCTGGAATCAAGGGCATGCCAGAAAGAGGGAAGTGTAGTAAGCTCTAGTAGCACTGAAACCCGAAAAAGGCCAATACTTACACTACCTATAAAAAGAAACCCTTTTGGCACATTTCCATAGTTAAATACTAAAGTTGCTGAAGACAGACCGCTGCTACTGAAGCGGAATTAAACCTGCTCCTTCCTCCACGTCTCTCTTTTCCCAGGAGACCCCCTGGAGGGAAGGAGCATCCTCGCCTCCCCCAGCGGACACCTGCTGCCGCGGCTTCGGCGGCATTTACCCACCCCGGGCACCGCTTCGACCCGGCACCACGAACAGGGGCTTTAACTCCCTCCTCCCGAAGCCTCCTCGTCCCCGGCCACCTGCTGAGGCACCCAAGCGGCGGCCGGCCGAGGGCAGGACGCCAGCCCTCGCTTTTATTTCCTCAAAACCAGGGAGCTCAAGGCCCACGACAGCGGACCGGGATGGGACATCGCGCCGGGGACGGCCACTCCGCCGCCGCGCTGCCTCCCGGCTGCCCTGGAGACGCCGCCGGCCATCTTCGGCGGGGCGAGGGGAGCCCACGGCACCCTCCTCAGGGCCGGGGAGGGAGAGGGGCCAGCGGGGGAGGCCGGGCGATGGGCGCCGGGCGGAGCGGGCCGCCGCGGGCGCTGAGGAAGAGGTGGGGGGGAAAGCAGCCCGGCAGGGCAGCCCCATCCCCTCAGTCGGGCGCGATGGCGAAAGAAGAGAACGTGTCTACCTCCTTCTTTTTCTGTCCTCCCCCGAGCTGGCCGCAGAGGAGGAGGAGGAGCAGCAGCAGGAGGAGGAGGCAGCTCCCGGCCGGCAGGTGCAGCAGCCGCCACGGTGCCCGCGTACCCAGCGCCATGTTCCCCCCCGCCCGCTGCCGGCCAGCACCTGCGGCGCCGCTACCCACCTCCGCATCGCTGATTGGGCCCGGGCTCTGGCCAATCGCATCGCCCTCTGGGCCGCGGTGGCTGCTGGGAAATGTAGTTGTTCGTCCGCTCGCTGAGGGTGTCCGGCGCCATTTTGGCGGGAGAGGGGGTCGCCTCGTCTAGGGGCCCTCGCTGAGGTGGGCCCTTGGTGCTGGGCCTCTGGCGGGCACCCACACGCTACGGGCAGGCGATGTATGATGGAGACTTGCTGTCAGCTTTATTGAGGCAGTATGTGGTACCACGGCAGCAGTCCCAGGAGTAGTGGTGGTCTCCCAGCGGGGTGGCGGGTATTTCTGGGGCTGAGGAGCTTAACCTGCTACTCCGAATTCCCTGCCACAGCTACCTGCAGCACAAGGCGCAATCGTGAGTCAAGACTGTGTAAAAAAACAAATGAACACCAAAGACCCTTCTTTTCCACACGTTTGCATGCATACACCTTTCAGATTTCACTAATCACACAGAAAGCCGCCTTGGCAGAAAATTATATTAATGTAATACACTAATACAATTAATTTGGATTTAATTCCCAGAGCATTAACCATGCAGCTTTAATTTGATACTCCTGTATGGTCCTGTAGCGTCTTCAGTGATTGCATATTTTTTGCCATGAAAGTACACACTGCAGTGCATAGGCTAGGTAGTGTTAAATTAATGAGCGTATACTTAATTTCTTCATCTCTTTTTTCCTAGAATTCCAAGTACTCACCTTATTCTACATTAGTTATTTACACACATCTGTGCTGAAGACTCCAAAGACACAACTATTCATTTCTTCAGATATTTTGCTATATCACTCAAAATTTTTACAAACTTTGTAATCAAAACACCATAATAAAATAGAAGGCTGTGGCACTGAGAGAGTATTCAAAAGCATCTGTTTATTTTGGGTACAGAATGTTTAGATGGTATTTTGTGACAGTATAAGTGAAAGGAAAACATCCCTTCCTCCTTTCCTTAAGGAATGACGAAGGAATATAAGCCTGGAAAAGAAATGCAGTACTGGAGAAGGGGAGAGTAATGGAAAGGATTACATGAGATCTGATTGTTTTGCATTTGTTGTGTTCCTGTTCTTGAGAGTTAGCTCTATTGTGTTAGTTCTGTCATAAAATTATAAAGAGAGTTTGTATTTGTAATAGTGTGCATATATCTGCTCCAAATAACTATGTACCTGTGTCTGGGATGAGTGTCCTGACCTTAGAAAATAGAACATTTTTCACTACTGGGATGCAAGACTCTGGGGCAACAATTTTGGGTAAATGTCTTCTTAAAGTTTAAGATAGAAAAAAAAGTGTTGTATGCTTTTCTTGTGAACTTAAACTTTCCTGCAAGATGTGTTAAACAAAAATGTTTAAAAGCCTACCATGAAGCTGTAAGACTATGCTCTTTCTCAATATTACATGAGCCCTCCTAAGAGGTGATAGAATAAACAGTGAGCAGAGCTGTGGGAGTTGGCTAGAGTGCGTTATCAGAGAAAAAAAAAAAAAGCAGTGTGAGGCTCAGGTAGCAGAGACGGGACAAGTGCGGGAGCAGGCGATGGAGCAAGGGTGCCTCAGACAATAGCAAATGGAAACAGGTAGGGGAGCAAGCAGCCCAACGTGTGGCTCTGGAGATGAGGGGTGCAGTGAAGCTTGGCTGGGGAGAGTGAAATGAGGAGCAAGTAACATGAACACGGCAAGTCAACAGATCAGATTAGCTCAAATCAGACCTTGCAATACAGACAGACTTAAAAAACTTCTAAAGAGTGAGTGAAGATTATTGCATGAGGGGAAAATAGTAGCCTAACAGTTCCCTAGAAGAAAAAAGTGAACTGTTTAAAAGCATTTTAGTAACACTTTAAGCATTAGTTATTCTTGCCTTGCATACCTACTTTGTTAGCTTTTTTTTTCTTGTAATAAGATATTCTCCGTATGCTATTTCATTTGTATTCATGAGTGAGGAAAATCAGCTCTCTCAGAACCAGAAAGTTTAACATAATTATCCAAAGGCTTATAGGTGGAACTCAAGCCAGTGTTTTTTTCTTTTTAAGTAATCCCCTTAAATTTAAACCTGATCTTTGTTACAGGTAGTCAAGTCCTGACAGAAGACTTGTACAAGTTAGACAGCCATATCCAGCCATATAAAAAAGAAGTTACTGCTCTGATTATCAGGTACTGTATGCTACATCTTTGAGTCACCATCAGTTTTGTTTAGGGTATTTTTTTGTTGGACTTTTTTTTTTTTTAATGGGAAAAAATTTCCACAACCCCCCAACATGTTCTGCAGGAGTACAGCATTACATCATATAAAACTACACACCCATTCAGCAATGTGGTTTTGGTTTTTAGCAAGCCCATCACTGGAATGTTTAGTTACGATGGCAGCCTGGCCCACTGAGAGAAGTGTCACATGAGGCTTGTATGCTACAGCTTCATGGAAAAATGAATTGCATCTGTTAAGTACAATTTAATATTGAACTGACCTGAAATGAAGCAATTTAGTCATTTTATTAAGCTATGATGAAACAGCTCAGCTCTGGGAATGCTGACGTGTTCCCTTAAAACTAGTGATGCTAAAATATTTCAATGTTTCTTAATTAAAATTTCAAGGATATGAAAAAAGGTGAATTTCATTGTGATTTGCGATCAAAATAAATAACATGTCAGAACTTTCTACAAGAAATCCAGAGTTCTGTTCTAATTCCTATATGTGAAATTTGTAGAGGTAATAGGCTTGGCGAGTGATCCATGGTAATATAATCCTGTTCTTTAGGGGATGGGTGTGCTGTGTAGGTTATGATACAGCCGAAGTGTCAAAGGCAGTAGCAAGGGCTGCTTCCAAGAGAAAAGATTACAAACTTCTGGACAAACACAGTTTCTTAAGGACAATCTTTTACTACTTTTATACGGTCATATAATGGTCACAGGTCAGAAGCTTCAAACTTTAATGTTGAAAGATGGATTTACTCCTACAATCAAATGGAAAATATCTTCTGTTCTGGCTTTCAGCCGTCAGCCTTCAGAGAGCTCTTTTTCATTCATGCCCCATTGATCTCTCTCTAACCAATGAACCACATCACATCCAAGTCAGGTCTGAAGGGTAGTGTACTGAGTTATATTTTCTTCTTTCTCCTATTAAAGATTAAGAGTGCAAAACAAAACCTTAGAGTTGCTGGGAGATGTTGCCTCCCAGAGAGGAGAGAAGTTCACATTGATCAATTGCTGTCATTAATAGGACTGTTGCCTCTCACAGATACGCTTTTCAAGATACTGAGGCTCTTGGGTTTTGGCATCGCACAAGTCCTAATGCATGCCATTAGTAAAAATCTGCTCATGGTGTATGGTTGGCAGTACCGTAGCAGTTGCTGACTCCTCTTCTGGTCTTTGTTTACTCTGAGTAAAGAAGATAAAACTACCTAGCTACCTGTCAGCCATCCAAGCTTACCAGTTAAGAAGTGGACTATTACATTCCTCCTTTTTTGTTTGTTTGTTGGGGTTTGGGGGTTTTTGTTTGTGTTTTTTTTTCCTTAAAAAAAAAAAGAAAGGCAACAGTGTGCCAGGCTGGTAATACGGAAAATGCTTTCTTAAATTGAAACCATGCCAACAATTTTTTCTTCCTGAAGAAGGCATTGATCCTTTCCTCAGGAATACAGCTATAGCGCTTGCAAAGCAGCATGCTGTGTTCGCTGTTGCACATAAATTTTATTAGCATGCTTTATACCCTTTATATAAAAGATAAGTGCTAAGAAACCAGATTGACTACAAAACCTCATACCGTCTTCACCTTGGTATTTTTCATTACATTTAATTTTAGTAAAGCTCTTATTTATGTATACAATTCGAGTGATGTAAATTTTTCTATCATTGTCCTATTTCACTGACTTCAACTAAGATTCCAAGAAATATTATACAAAAAATTACTAGATGGAATTGAACAACAAAATAATTTACATCGACACCAACACACTATACATTTAAATTTCTTTTGGTTTGCAAACTTTCCTTTTGCTTTGCTCATAAATTAATTTCATATTATTATGATGAATGCATTGCATGTTATCTTGGATAAACAGACTCACATGCAGAATAGAGTAATCCATGTATTCAGGAAAACTAAAACAGCATAACTGAGAATTTTCTTAGTACATATTCTATTTAAAGATATAAATATATACGTAGATGCATAGAAGTCTATATCAGCAGTGCGGGTTCTTATATTTGAGAGGAAGACCACAGCTCAGATTGCTGCTTTGTCTAATTTTTGCACCCATATGGATAAAACATAAGTAATTATGGTTAGGGATCCAGACCCTTGTTAACTCTCAGGCTGTTAACAGTACAGCAGTAGGGTAGGGAGATGAGGGTATAAGCAACAGAGATGGAATGATGTTTAGTCTTCCCGGGGTTGTTCAAACTGTCAGGCACTAAGAAGCACTGTGCAAGTATCTCTTGGGACTCCAAAAGAAACATTTTATAAAGAAATGGAAGGGGCTGAAAAAAAATGTGACAGGCAGGTAAATAACACATAGTGCTGGTAAGTTAGTACATGCAATAAAAATCTTTAAGCAGACAGAGCTTTTATCTATCGAGAAAGTATCAACGTAGTGTCCATCTCTTTTTATGTGCATATGTGTGCTTAAATACTAAATTAGGAAAAGAATTTATTGTTAGGAATAAATGTATATCACATCTTTGTCTTCATAGTTGTATTTTGAGTGGATTTGGATTTAGATTGGTGTCTCAGCCTTGTTACAAACCTGGTTTTGGTTTGGTTGTTTAACAGGGTTTTGGCTATCTTATTCTAAATGTTACTTTATCTGTAAGCAGTGGTGTATCATCTATAATATCATAGAAATATTTTTAACTTTGAAGAAAAGTTACAGATGAGCAATATTGGATTGTGAAAAACTTGAGTTATGAAAGTGAAAACCAAAATATTTAGAAAAAATGTTTCAATTCCCCAATAAACAGCAAAATCATTTGCAAATAATGAATATAGTTTTTAACTACTCTGTAATAACTGCAAATTCATACAATTCTCCAATTCACATAAAATTTACATAAAATTCTTTTGTCTTTAAGAAGTTTGCATATTCAATAGCTTAAATAGGTTAGAAGGATATATATATAGAAGCTATATACTTGATCTGTGGATTAGCTGTCCAGTTGTTGCTCATGAACGCCTGAGCTGAAAAGCTTTTTGAAATTTTCCATTGTTGGCAAATAATAGCAAAATAAAACTTAAAAACTATGCCAATGGTCACCTGTAATTCTTAAAAGAGTCACCATAACCCATTCCCCTCTCAACAGCTATGCTATTTTGTATGAAAACTCGAAGTTTGTCATTTCATTATAAAAAAGGATGTGAAATTCAATAGAATATCCTGAGTTGGAAGAGACCCGTGAGGATCATCGAGTCCAACTCCTGACTCCACACAGGGCAATCTAAACATGAAACCATGTATCTAAGAGCATTGTCCAAATTCTTCTCGAACACCAACAGGCATGACATGAATTTCAAAGTGATCCCTGCCAGAGATACAGAGTGTATTCATGTCACCTAATTCTGTTTGAGTTAAGTTTTTCAAAACTGATCAGATATACCAGTTATTTTAGGTAACTTTTTTGAGGGATCAAATGAATTGCTCTTTGAGAGCACTTATTTTCATTGACAGTATAGGCAGCTTATTTCAGAGTAAACATTAAATTGTTGGTTTGTAGAAGTTGGGACAAATAAACACCATTCATGGAAGTGTAATTGATAAATTTAATATTTGGGGTGAATGAATGGAAAGTGGCCTGCATTTTGAAGTACAGTGACTAGTTACTTCCCTGAGAACCCTGAACCTTGCATTTCCCGATGGTTGCCTAGAATAGGAACTTTCTCTTGCCACACAAAGCCTGGCTTTTGATTTCTGGAGATACAAATGGTAAATATATAGTTGGTATAAGACCTATGAGGAAGACAGGAATATATGGAGGGACAAAGTGCACAAAACATAAAAATTTGTAGTTTTGAAAAATTATAGTCCCAGTTTCAATTGTTGTCTTGATAACTGTCATGGTGGATGCTAATTTAGGGGTGTGGTGCAGCACACCAAGCTCACAGGTCATTTTTCACTATGTCTTGAAGATCATAAAAATTAAGGACTTGTACAATACTTATTAGTCTTAGGTATGAATGTTTCGTTAACAAATTAAAAGAAAGGAGTAAGAAAAAATGCCAAGTCAAGCAGCACAGGTGGTTATTTCAGTAACAATCTCTTTTACATGCCTCCCTGTGGAAAGGTTTAAATAAAAATGACACCTTTGAGAATGCTAGTTATTTCTTCTCTGGGAAAGTTAAGACAAACATACATCATTTCCTCATCAATAATGAGTCTTTTTATTGCACAGTATAAGGTTTAATCTGTTCCAATAATAATTGTAATAGAGTATTGAAACGCTGTTTTACTTGAAGATACTAAATATTTGTTAAACACCAGTTCAGATTGTGTATTTTTCATGTAAGAACAAATTAATGTTTAATTAGTCAAAAAAATATAATTTAAGGACCACTGAATATTGTTTACATTATTGTGGATAGTCAAAACAATTTTTAATTGGTAAAGGTGAGAAGAAGATCAGATGAAACTAAAAAATAAGTGTTCAGTCTCTTTAAACAAGCCATTACAGCATTAGTAAGCTGCAACAGCAACATTTAAGTTATAAATGATCTCTTAAGGAAGGATGTTAAGACAGAATTAACATACATTCACCTAAGCGTACTCGTAGGTGAACGCTGGTAGCACACAAAATTTTAGTTGCCCCTTTTTAGTACTCATCACTTTCAGACTTTTTTGTGTGATTATAAAAGGTCAAATTTTCTCTAGAGAGTATGCGATGAATGAAAGTATGGTAAAGGGCCCTAGACTCCGTTTGTGAGAAATGGCTAGACCATGGGTGGATAGGCAACACATAAGCCTCTTTGAGATCCTAGGAAAAAAAAAATCTTCAAAGAGGGAGCAGGATTCTGCTCTGTAAGAAAGCCCTCTGTGCTGTTTATTGTTTTAACCAAAACAATTTTAGTTAAAACAGTAAGTACCAGCTTTCAATAGCTCTCCCTATGATCTAGAAAAATCAAATGATTCTAACAAGACAAAAAGAAAACATGGTAACTTACAGTAAGGTGAATCCCTCTGGCATAACAAGAATAGACATATGTACTGAAGCTTTTTACATACGACATTTTCAGAGGAAAAGGATTTTGTAAGTTTAACTATCTTAAATATTTTACTTAATAAAGTAAGCAACAACATAAATATGTAAATTATGATATTCATCAAGCATATGAGGATAATTTTAAACATCTGATATTAAGGGAAGGTAATGGAAACATTTTAACGACCTATAATAATCAGAGTAAAATATTATAATTTTCTTAATGACTTCGTTTGCATGCCTATGGGTATTTATTCCTCACAGAAAGCAATTCTAACTTACTGTGGATAGAAAATGACACTGAATTTCCTAGGCTTCTGGCTATTATTACTTTTAATGCTAATGTTCCTGAAAGGTCACATATTTCAAACTACTGGTATGTCTCCTACTTTGTATTTAATATGGGAGGGATTTTTGCTGATACCTATTTATTTCCTAAAAAACTCATCAATTCCACTGGGGATAGGCCTTAGTCACCCTCTTGAAAGTCTTTAGGAGAGATTCTCCAAGTGGGAAGACTAGTAGATGATGCTGTTGGGATGGCAGCTCGGTTTACAGGCTATGAATGTCTCCCAGTAGCGCTTCATTTTCATCATTCTGAAATCATTTCAACATTCTTTGAATGCTGTAAGCTGTTTAATACTCATAATAAGAAAAAGAATTTTTCTCCCCTGAACAAGTCTTTCAAGCTATCACAAGGCAGTCTTGTCCCCTACATATAGATAAATTTTTAACATTTCATTTACATATATTTTAAAGCTTACCTGTATTAGAGGGAAGGGAGGGAATACAGTATCAGAAGCCCTGCGAGCAGCGAGTCGCTCTCTTTCTCTAGGTAGCCTGTGAAGACATGGGACTGATGGACAACTTATTCACTACACCCTTCTGTTTCCCTAATTTAGTTGGGATGATATCTTAAAGAATAAAAATGATAGTACCCATAAGAACAGCCGACTTGCATCTTGTGAATTTCGTAAGATTAATTAGTACTGCCCTCCCTAACACGAGGACTAATGTACATCCATAAACTGTGTATGTTGAGAGCTTCAGGAACCACTACTGCCAGTCATACATCATCTCTCTTGCAGGTAGCTGGTAGAGACAACCTTTCACTTTACCCTTTCCCCATCCAGCTTTAATATACTCTCTGACCTCTTACAGAAAATCGTAAACCATCCATCTTGAACAGCTTATTATAAACATCACACACATGTCCTACATAGCGATTCAGCTGTTATCTGTGGTGCTGTGACCCAATACCTGGCTCTGTTATGGTAAGACCATTGCCAAAGTAGAGTTCAAATGCTTACATGATTAAGAAAAGTCTGTCAGATATGGTATTTAATAGGCTCTTAGTTTTGTGAGCTTTGTTACAGCTGCTGCCGCTAATAGAATCGCCTTCACAACCTGTGAAGAAATCCTTCTCGTTTTAAAGCTTCATTCTGCATCCTCTTGCATTTTTAAAATACCATTTACATTAACTTATTAGACTTGGGTAACACATTCTAATAACAGTAACTAAAAGCCAAAATGTAAGAACAAACTTAGAGAACAGTTACAAGATAGAAAGACAGCAATTACATGGGACCTAGGCATTATGTTAGTAATTTATATAATGTGACCTCTCATTGCCATGCAGTAGCCATGTGGTGGTTCTCTAACACAATTCTTCCATACATAAGGAAAGAGATATAAAACTGAATTAGGACAGCATTACTGCTTTTCTATAGCGACTAGTGAGACCAAAATTGGAATATTATATCTACATATAGTACCTACACTCCATGAAACGCAGTTAAAACCAGAATAATGTATAAAGGCTAATCATTGATGAGATTAATGTGAGCTCTAGCTTATGTTACAGTAAAGACTGAGGAAGTTCAAACTGTTTAATTCCAGACTACAGCATAACATGATTAAAGTCCACAGGTATATGTGTAGAGAAAAGACATCTGACAGTAGGTCTTCAACATACATGAAAATGACATTAACAAGAATCAGTGATTAGAAACTGAAGTTAGATTCATACAAAGTAAGCTGCAAAATGTCAATGTCAACAATATTAGCAGTGCGCTGTTTGAAAGGCTTCTCTGGAAATTCGCTATCACTTGAAATCAAGATTGAATGCCATTCTTCGAGATATATTGTAGTCCAAAGTTACAGCTTGTTTCAGGAGTGACCAAATAAAATTCAGTGGCCTCTTTCAGATAATTGAAAGCATATTTATGAGTACTTTTTGCATTTCTAATCTGTGTGATATTTTAATACAATACAGTTCTGGTTTGTTTCATTAATGGTTATTTTATTTTCAAAGTTCTTAACCTTCAAACACTGAAAAAATCTACAGCTTTTTAAGAAAAAGTCAACAGTAAAGAAGCTGAAAGGATGTTCTTCAGCTCAATTACAGTTATGGAAAGTAAAATTACTTTACATGCTTTATTTTACAAATTATTCTTGTTACAAATCTAGTGCTTAGAGATATGGTTTAGTGGTGTTTTTTGTCAGAGTTAGGTTGATGGTTGGACTAGATGATCTGAAAGGTCCCTTCCAACCTAGGCAATTCTGGAATTCTTTGATTTTATTCTATGATTAAACAAGAGGTGTCGGAATTGGTTTTTTTTCACTCAGACTGTAGTCATAATTTCCTAAAAATTTGCCTCACTCTACAGATCTTCTTGGATATGTTTGTTCACTAATAAAGTTTCTTGCCAAGCAATTGAAGTTTATTGTGGTATAGGTGGAATCCAGAGGACAGAATCTATGATGAAACAAATTTTATTCAGATGATCTAGCACAAAGAGAAATGCAGGAAGGAACAACTTCTGGTCCTTCATTTTCCAAAACTCGGTCGATAGAAAGACTTGCCGGGATTTTAGTGTGATCACCAGTCCTGCAGAATTAATATGCTTAAGTTCTTGAGATCTCTGTTCATGATAAAAATTAGTGCAGACAAAAGTAACGTGTTCCAGATTTACCACTTACACTATGATGATTGTTTAATTGGTATCAATAGATAAAACTACTTGAATGAAACAATTATGCCTGGGAACATACACCTGGTACCAAAATAAGTATAGTCTTTATTTCTGTCTATATATAAATTAGTATATGATTTGCATATTTAACATCTAAACAGAGTATAAAAAGAAAATGCTAACTGTGCAGAAAAGCTGTGTTGGGATTAAAACCCAAAAAAGACATTATACTTTAAATGCTTTTAGGCTTCAAATCAGCTTTTACATCTAAAGTTTTAGAAGTGGATTGAAATTAGTAAAATATAATCAGTATTCTCACAATCTAGTGTCCACCATCATTCTTTAAAAATTTAATTAAAAAATGGGCAATGAATCTTATGTCAGCAGATGAGTGTATCACCATACACTGTGAAACAAATTAATCAGCAAAAATACAGCACTGCAGAATAGGTTTGCAATAACCTTTTGCTGTATAAGCAAGGACTTAGACTCAATTTTTAAACAAACAACTAACTGTTCATTTCTTGACTGAACCTAAGGTAACTGTCATGTCGCGCGTGTGTTATCATTATCATGGCAAATTAAAAAAAATTACACTCTTTACTAAGCGCTTTAATGGGAATCTCAGATTGAATCATCTCTCCCAATTAGGGGGTATTCAAAAAATCTGAAATGCGAGTGCTCTTCAGCTCTGTATTAATATGATGGCTTAGTCACAATTTAGGGTTATATAAGCATGAAGAGGATAGAACCTCTTGAAAAATGAATCCCAGCAGTCTAATTAATCTAATCACCACAAATTATATTCTCCCTCAGTAATATATTTTCTAGTACACATGGAAATATAAAAAGCATAATTTATAGATAATCCAATAAAATAATCTGCTCTTTGTGTTACTATACAGTTACTGCCTCCAATATCATGAGGTGTGTTAATATTTATTGCCCTTTTTGGTCATTTTTCTTTGAAAAAAGCACTTATCAGAACCAAGTCAGCATTATATGGAAAGAACATGTCTTTGTTGTAGTTGTATGGAAGGAGGCATTTCTTCCCTCTAGATAAGTGTAATGGAAGAAAGGTTTGTTCAGACTGTTGCGTTCCTTAGAGAACAACAGTGTTTCTGCTAGTACCACGTACAGTTTAATTTATGAAGAGTCACAATTTGGGAGTGTTACAAGGCACGACCTCTGCCTCCACTGCTCTGTTACTGCCCTGGCCTAACTAATTGAAGCTGCCACTTTATATTTGACAGGCCAGCCCATATGGCTGTGAATGCAACCCCAGCTAAAAATGAACTTTCAGGAATGATGATTTGCCATAAAAATATATATATGAATGAGATAAATATCCAGGCAAACTGAAGCATCCTCGGGGAAACAAGAGAAGGAAACATAATACAAAAACCTCATGGCAATCTGACAACACTACCCATTCTGTTATCATTTCATTAAGTAATGGGCATCAAAGGGAATGCTGGCCAGTTTTTCTGTGTAGTAGTCCACCTAGGACTTGAACATAATAAACTTCATGTTAGGTCATGGCCTAAGTTGTTATTTTCTTCAAATAGCCTGCCAAATATTCCACCAACAGCCTCACTGTTCTGCTGCAGTGCAAGGAGACTTGAGCTAATAGTTTCTCTTGAAAGGTACTTCTCCCTAAATAGTTCTCTGTGATACCAGCTTCCAGTTGGCCTTTGGAGCCTTGAGAAGCTGTTACGGAATATCTGACCTTGTGCTGGATATGTGGTGATAGACCAGTCTCACCATTTAGACTTGCCACTTCCTAGGCAATAAAATTGCTGTGACTTGGCAGCTCCCCTGAAATCACTGACAATATCTGGAATGATCTGATGTAAAAGCTAAGTAAGTTTATTATAGTAAAAAGCCAAGCTCATGAAATCAAATACAATATTTAGAAAGAGATACAGGAAAATAAACCAGGACATACACGATTGGTTTGATTTCTGGTTTCCTCTCTTCAGTTAGCAGACTCTGATGCCAGACTGACTCACAAGAAAATTCCTCCAGCCCATCAGAGCTGGGTTACAATCCCATAGACAGGGTATCCACCCAAGTTTGCCTTTAGAAAGAATTAGAAACATAGAATCATCTAGGTTGCAAGGGACCCTTAAGATCATTGAGTCCAAGTGTTAACCTAATACTGACAAAACGGCACTAAACCATGTCCCTAAGCATCACATCTACCCATCTTTTAAATACCTCCAGGGATGGTGATTCCACCACTTCCCTGGGCAGCCTGTTCCAACGTTTGATAACCCTTATCGATGATTGGGCTATTACTGTACTCAGTAAGATTTCTATTGCATATAAAGTCATTTAAAGGCTTATGGTAACTTCTAGTCCTGGTGACCAACACACCCTTTTCAACCTTATGTTCTGTGCCATGGCGTTCTGCCTGGCATGGGCTCATACTTATCCCATGAAGATACCTTTGAGTGTAAGTTCCAGCTAAGTGGAGTTCACTTAGTCTTAATACATTTGTTTACAGTCAGATGTGTCAAATGAATGTAAATATGCCTTTTTTGGCAGCCAGCTGGGGAAAGTAATATCTTCTCAGACTGCATTTATTTAAATTTATGTTTTTATAATATGTAGCTTAGAATCATTCATTACATGAATTTACAGATGAGAATAATGACTGTTTAACAGCTCTTGTTAGAAATTAAATGTGACTAAGCAACAATACTATGTTCAAAATTGGTAAATCTGAGAACTATGGAGTAAGGGACATTTCTTCTATTTGCTTACAACAGTTTAGTTCTCTGACCATTTTGGAGTCTGTGCTAAACTAGAAATGAAAACTAAAATACTGAAGGGGTGCTCTAAAAGGACAGAATGGAGCTTAAAAAGTTTCAACTGAAAGTTAAAAAGTCTCAACTGAAATTAACAGTATGGTGATATAAAGGAAACCAGAAATACCATTTACAGTTCACTTTTATACTCTTTCCCGGTCATCTACCACTGCTCACTGTTCAAGATCAGATATCAAGCTATATGCTCTGAGTACGGCCATGCTTATACTCTATGGACCCATGCTAAATATATCATGATAAAAATATGTGTAATTTATGTTGTGGAGTAGATGTCTGGGAGTTATGCTGTCAGAATTCTCAGAAAGAAAATGGACATTTGGAAAAATGGATTTTATCTGGCTTTTGAGATTGATACAGTCTTTGCAGTGTTCCTGGTGCAACAGATCTATTGTCACAGTCACTGGGGAGGGAAGATTAGGAGATGGAAATCCTGGACATCTTTGCGCACTCCTGGTTCAGCTACACAGGGTTGTACTGCTTTAGTTTGTAAGTGTCTGCAAACCAAACACTGTGAGTGGGCTCTCGCGGTGGTTACATCCCTTTTTCCAGGGGTATGATTGGCTACAGTACAATGGAGGTAGCAGATCTGTGCCTCCCAAGGATTCCAGGGAAAGGAAGATTGTCACAAGTCCAGCCCTACCTACCGTACGGTTTTGTGTCTAGAATTGCAAAAGTCAGATGGAGGATGGCCCATAATTTTGCTGCAATCCTTTCGCAAGCACTAAAGCAAGCTTCTCAAAAATATTATGCTAGAATTAGAGCTGAGCGCTAATTTTAAAAATCATAAACATATGGTTTGTCAATTCCTAGATGAAAAGATAAATCAGAAAAAAAAATCGTATTTTACTTGAAAGGCATTCAAACATCAGTTTATATAAAATGTCTTCAATCTGTGTTAAGTTCTATGGGGAGGATCCTTCAGCTAATTATTTAAAAAATACATATCCATACAAAAGTAAGCACTCAGAGCAAAGAGATTCAGCTCTGGATTAGGGAATGCAAATCAGCTCCAGGAGTACAAGCAGCAAAGCTAACAAGAGATTAGCATAGAAGCTACAAAGCTAACAGGGGATTAACTTTCAGAAGAGCTTACCAGTTTATCATTATGAACAAAAAATATAACATAAAAATGGAGATGAGAACAAAAATAACCATGAAGGAAAATATACAGGGTAAAACTACCAAACTATACCTGCAGTGAATACATTGCACTGTATTTCTAAGCACAGGCCTGAACATACACTTCACACCATGCCTGCTTTACATCCAAACTGGATGCAAGCCCAAGGTAAAGCAAGGGACTTTAAATTAATTTCAGAGCCTCACACACTTTATTCAGCAGTTGAGCTTCAAGCATGCTTCCGCCCAGGGCTAGATGGAGTCCCACCATAAATAGGTAAAATGGGTCTGCCTTAGAATTCATGCGACAGGTAGGTACAGGCGTTGGCTACTTGACTGACACTACTGATATTCACAACACAACACAACACATACACACACACACATATATGAAAGCACAAACCTGTATAACCCATCAGTCAAAAGAAGGGTACCATCTTTTTACCATACAGTTAAGAGGCACTGAGGACAAGATGTTAGAAGGCTGGTACAAAAACCAGATCCTATAAATAAAATGTTAAAAGAGTGATGTCCTAGGGAACACTGCAAATGATACCAGGGCAATTAAAATCTGTCCTGAAATTTGCTAAACTACCATGCAAAGATTATTGTGTCTGTAAAGCAGTAGAACTGCATTGATTCTTAATTTCACATATACCTTCTAAGTTTTATTTTTATATTTTTATGGTATATCTCACTTAAAAAAAACCAAGCTCAATATGCTGAACTGCATCATATACCTACATGGGAAGTTTGAAAAGACTGAGAAAGCTGAATTCAGTTCAGAGAGGGCCTCACCCTGAATCATTAACGATGTTTTTCTTGTAAGCTAAATGTTTCAGCTCCAAGTTGTGCTTGAATGGGAAGGAGCATTTGCTTTTCTTTACCTCTGCTCTGTAGAGTGGGTAGCAGATACCTTCTTGATAAGAAGATTGGAACGGATTGTTCTGGCAATTATCAGATATACCCAACCTAACTCTCATACTTACCTGCACTGGTTTTCTTTCAAAATATTTGTATGACCTGCTGTTTCAAAGTTTTAATTGTCAATAATTACATACTGGTTTCCATTCCAGATGAAATAGGAAAGTTACAACACTTAAGGGACCTGAAAGTTAATTGCAGTGAATTTCAGGTCTTTTCCTAACAGGCAACAAAACTGCAGTCCCTTAGAAAGTTAAACATTGGAAGAAATAACCTCCATACACTGGCGGATGAATTAGGAGACCTTCCCTTGGTAGAACTGGGAGTATAGGTAAAATATAATAAAAGTATGAAAGTCACAATTTGTTACAGCCTGCCTCTACCATAGTACATATATGTGGAACGTTATATGTATTAATTTCTATCTATCTGAAACAACTATTTTGTCCTTAACTGCGTAAGGAGTTAACATACTTGGTGCTCATTTTACTCCTAATGAAAGGCACTTAAATTTTTAAACATTTTAAATTTTTAAATTTCAAGGTCTCATCCCAGTCTTGTCTTTAGATTGCAGACAATGCAAGTTGATTACCATGCTGTATCGTGTTCACTAAACTTCAGGTACACATTCCTGTTGATCTGGACTATGCTCACTCAGAAACATTTGCTCTTACACAAATATTTTGATGAATCAGACCTTTCACTGATGAATTACCAGCGTCCCGAAAGGATACTTAAGTAAATCTGTGTACCTAATTCTCCACTGACAGCGCCTTGCAAAGACCTTTAAACCAATGCAAAGGCCAAATCCTTTACCATCCCTATTTAGTAGGCTGTTACATTGCCTTTGGACGGGTGTAAATTAAAATTATCCACACAAATATACTTGGGATGCTAGATTAATTACATTTTCCAATTTGATTTCACTGACATAATATCTGTGACAGACATATTGCACATTATTCTGAGTCAGTCAGTCTCAAGCCATTCATTCTTGAAGCTCCATCATTATTATGCTGGCATTAAACTGAAGAGTGTATTTGTGATGGTGTCACACCGGAACGGTGCAGGTTAAGGAGGACATGGTACTGTTTGCCAGTCTATCTTCCCTCCATTGCTATAGATGACTAACCTTCAAGACAAGTGTGCCTGCATATTTTACTCAGATATCTGTCCTTCTTATTACTGAAACACAGAGTAACATACGCAACTTTTGAACTGCAGCACCACCTTTAAAATTTAAAAATCTAATCTTTAAGTCGAAAGAAATGATGTGAAGTTTCCTGTGGAACCTGTGGAAGTAGATGTCCTGTCCTTATGGCAGTTCTGTGGGATGTAAGCATCTTAATCTTGTAGACTGACAGTCTCCTAAGAATCTGGGAAAACAATTTCAGGCTGATGGCAGTTAAGCCTCCAATACTCAGATCACCTGTTTCTATTTAACGGCGATGTAACTGCTACAGTTACAGCCCTCTAACACAAGTCAGAGAATATGGTATCAGGCAATAACAGAAAACAGCAGAGTTGCTTAAGAGAAATATGAAGATGTGGCTTTTTAATTCCCTTAACATATGGTAAGTGAAGAATTCAGGGTCTATTTTCAGAATTTGAAATCTCTTATGTGCTGCTGGATAGTCTTAGCTTAAATAAAGCTGTGGGTACTTTGCATGCTATGCTCTGTTCAAATTCATCTTCCTCCCACCTTTTCTCTTCCCACCGTGCCCCTCCTGAAATGCAGAGTCAATAATGCCACCCATTGTATATTCTGGAAAATCCTTCCACATACCCAATATTTGTACCGTACTCACTTTTTTTTTTTCTTTGCTTGTTTCATTGTTATAAAGGCAAAAGGACTTTTCTTGTGGTGTGTTGCCTTAGAAAGACTTTATGTAGTTTCTGCTTGAACCTTGAGGTTCCGCTGGGTACTTCAGGCTGATTTTCAGACAAGAAGGATGGCACCTAAGGTTTTGCTACTTCTGACAATTTACTTTGATGCGTTGGTTGCTAATTCTCAGTGACTTACTGCAATACACAAAGTTGGATGGCCAGATTTGGAAACAGCCTTTAAGAATGTTGATCTCATGCCTCCTGGTTTGTGGAACAAGGCAAAATACTGACCTTAAAGTCTTTGCCAGATTTGAATGGTGTAGTTTTTTTCTTTACACACAGAGTAATATTCTTTTAGTCTTAAATTACTTTCAAGTTAGTTCAAAGTTAAAATTCTGGCCATTAACAAGTCAAACTTATATAAAAGAACAGAAGAATATATGTGTGTTTTTTCCTCTCTAGCAGCAGCTCAGACAATACTTGTGTCTGCACAAAGTCTGCATTTTTAGATGTTAAAAGTGCTGGATTAAAAAAAAAAAAACACATGATCTCAGTTGAATAGCTACACATAATATACTTAGTAATTACTTTTACTATGCTTATTATTTTTCTTTCTTACAGGTGATTAAAGTTGAGCAATTATATGTTGTTTGGTTTGGGTTTTGTTTGGTTGTGGTGGTTTTGGTGGTTTTGGGGTTTTTTTATTTATTTTACCATAAATGACAATGTATTTTAAGTCATTTGCTTTAGATTGTAGTCTGTACATGATACTAGCTGAATTACTTGCAGCAAATGTAGCACAATTTCCTAATCCATAGACCTCTGAGATCAGGCCTGAGTTATTGTAAAACTGCTTTGGAAGGTTTTTTTCTCACTTACTTCTGATTAGTTTTCAACTCCTGTTGGATATGTTTAGATTTGCTCTCTGGTTGTTGATTACTTCTTTTCAGAAAGCAAAGTCTGCATGGCTGGTTTAGGAAATTATAAGGGATCTGGAAAATGGCAAACTTTTATGTTCTCTGCAAATGTGCTCCTGACCTTTTAGTTAGGTTGATAATAGTGGGTAATGTGGTGGCCACAACTACTTGAACAGACTTTTTCATTCCAGTGGAACAGTGATCTATTTTAATTTTTCCCAGTTACTTTTTCTTTTTTTTGTGTGATAGGTGTTGTATATTGCCTGATGACTACCATCACTCCCCAGTAAGGTCAGCCAACCACGGGGACACTTCACGCACTGCTTTCTTAAAGGAGGTTGGTTATTAAAACTTACAGTGAGGATCATAGAATCATAGAATTGTTAGGGTTGGAAGGGACCTTAAAGATGATCTAGTTCCAACCCCCCTGCCATGGGCAGGGACATCTCCCACTAGATCAGGTTGCTCAGAGCCCCATCCAGCCTGGCCTTAAAAACTTCCAGGGATGGGGCTTCCACCACCTCTCTGGGCAACCTGTTCCAGTGTCTCACCACCCCCATGGTGAAGAACTTCTTCCTAACGTCCAGTCTGAATCGTCCCATCTCTAGTTTTAATCCATTCCCTCTAGTCCTACCATTACCCGATATCCACAGTAGGATGAATTGCTGTTGTGTCTTTCTGTGACACTTCAAAGTGCAAATACAGTGACACACTATGACACCTAGTGTGACTTTACTATCAACAACTACGCAACACTCGGATTAACTCCATGCCCACTACCAACGTGCAAAGCTGTAGTGGACACAGTTTGATCTAATGTGTAGGGGAGTCTGCATTCTGGTGGTGTTGTACCTCAGGTCCTGGTGCTGTTCCTTGGTAAGGTTAGGCAAGGACCATTTCCACTGCTACCGATACCGATTTCCACTGCAACTAGGTACTTTCCACCGACCTACCATGTCGCTCTTATGTGCTATGCAGAACTCGTTTCTTCTGCCAAATCAAGGTCTTCGGCACATCTGCTGTTAATGGTTCATCCACTCCTACTTGCTGTAGCACTCGTGATGGAAGTATCTCAATCTTTTTCATGTTAGCACTACTTTCAAGAGAAGTAACACTTTGCTACAAGATCAGCTATTTATCAATTCCTCCCTGGCCACCTTATTTGGCCAGGTGATTCTGTTTGTTTGTTTGTGGTTTTTTTTCCCCAATACTATGGGATTAAAACTGCCTCCCACTGATTCTTCATGGGGAGTAAATACTTCTAGGATTGTCCCCCGGCAGTGGCACAGCCTGAGCTCACCAGAGCAGGTACACAGTACTGTTGCAGGTACACGGAGCAGTGCATGCACTTTAGCTCACTGGTGCCACAGACAGTTTTTCCTGAGACCACTGTCACCATCACCTCTTTTGAGGCATTATGAGGTACCTCGTTACTCAAAACCAACACGTTGGCAAGGTACCGTATTTGAGCTGTGAACCTATTACCATCCACGTGAACACATTTCTTAATTTACCCTTGCATCATACAGTGTAGTTTTGCTGCTTCATTCCTTACGTAATACTTGAGCAGAATTTGGGCCAAACTGAGATGGTGATGGTGCAAGATGGCTATACTACAGACTTCCTATACAATTTCTTGCTACACAATCTAAACCTAAATATAGCAGACTTCTGGAAACAATGGTATGCGTGAGGTTTTTTTGTTGGTATTTCCCTACTTTTGTGCTTTTTTCAATTTGCAAACGCAGTATTCTCTTGGTATAGTTTTATTTGAATAGCTAACATTAAAAATGCAACAAATATGGAAGTACAGCCAGCTACTTTCTAAATCTGTCTAGCTACTTCTTAAACAGATGCTTGACTAAAAAGTGTGGTAGTACAGGCATACACGTGTTACACTTGCACATTGCTTTTTCCCTTTTATTTTCTTCTGACTCTGTTGGAATTCTGTGTGTTAAATATTGCAATACATAGCATAATACAAGAGAAACAAAGCAACATTGTATGTTTTTACTATACTCAGAAAGTGTAGATGAGAGAGTATAAAGAAAGAAAAAATAGGCAATTTTCATCCCAAACTCCACATTAAAAAAAATTTGGGTTGACAACCATAAAATCGTAAATGTTCTAGTGAAATTGAGGCAGGTGGCAATGACAGCTGCTTCAAAATTCATCAGAATCTTTGGGGTTTTTGAATTATTTGGGATATAATATATCCACATAGACTATATTCAGCTTTTGATGAGATTACAGTTTTGGTGAATAAAGGTAACAGGAAATCTGATAAACTTGGTCTTTTGACAGGGTTTTTACATACAACAACATGTTTTTTTAACAACTAAACCTTAAGTAGCTTCAATAAAGTAGATCTAGAACAGCTACATGTCATATCAGAATATCTGTTAATAAAGAATCATCAAATCCGGTTGCTTCTAGCGGGGCTTTGCAGAGAGCAGCTGAATGCTGCTATTAAACATTATTATTACTAGAAAATTATTTCTATTTCTAGAAAAAAATAGTCCTTAGACACACTGCTGACAAAATCTGGAGAGTGGTGGTAATAAAAAAACAGTATTGTTGAATCACTTAGAACATATAGCAGGCTGAAGATATTCAAGAAAATAATGTTTTACACATCTATAAAGAAGAATTGAGGTCCTTGATTACACACAGGGGAATCCTGAAAAGGATTTACAGGAGAAAAGCAGTTCACAGTAACCTCAGTGTAATCTCATCCTTGGCTGTAAACAAAGAAATGGGGACTTAGTCTCTCAGGGTGATGTTGCTGACTGAAGTGTTGGAATACTACATATTCTACTGTAGTAGTTCACACTTAACAAATTGGAAAAGGCAGAGAAAAGAACCAAAAATCACCAAGTGCTGAGAAAATGCCTTAGAGGAAGAGACTTAAAAACTTAATCTGTTTAGCATGTCAAAAAGAAGATTGAAAGGTGACTTGACACAATGCATAAGTATTTCCTTGAGGAGCAAATACCTGGCATTAAACATCTTTCTACCTCAGCAAAGAAAGGCTTTAATAAACCATAATAACTAGAAGCCAGACACAGTCAAAGTAGAAAGAGGACATGCATTTTTAAAAAGAAGGCTGTTTGTGCACTGATTCAAACTGAGGGAAAGAGACAGTCTAACTGTTGATCTTTGGTACAAGACCAAATGTCTTTTTGTAAAATAAGCTGTTGGCATCAACTGGCTGAAATCCAATGACAGATATCATTGGCAGATATCATACATAAGGTCAGGGTAGACCCTTCTCGCCGTAAGCACAAGCAAAAAATACCTTCCCCCAAACCCCTACGAATATTAAGTATCAGAACTACAAAGCTAAATGATATTTGTGTTCACTAGTGTGTTTCAGGGCAGATGCTAATAATTAGTTTCATTAGTAGATGCTAATAATATGCGTCTACTTCTCTGAGTGTTGAACTCTACAATCAGAAGTCTGAGTAGAATATTATGGCAAACAAAGCTACTTAATTTGTGTAATATAATCAACTTAAATGATGGTATATAAATTGAGTTAAGAGTCTTGATATGGTGAAGACAAAATTCTGAGCGGCAATAGCCCAGTGCCATAAAATATAGTTCTGCTTCTGTATTAATAAGAGCAAATCACTTTTATCCTTCATCAAGTTAGCAAGCAGATAATCAGTAGCTGAGTTTTCACCACACACATTATGTTGTCTAGCAATATGATTGCTCCTACTTTTTATGTAGATGAATGTAGAGCGTGAAATACTTTTTTCAGCAGAAGAATCTAGTGCATGTAAGGGGCCAAGTCCTTTCAAAAGGAACTTCGTGCAGCTATTTGAGAATACTCAGATCATGAGTGACTACACTGGAATGCACGCATCTTCTGCATCAGGAGGTTGGCATCAGAAATACCTGGCTCCCACCTAACACACCATGTTAGGTACTCTCCAAACACATAACAGCATGCCGAACTAATCAATGGCAATCAGTCAAAGCTATTCAAAACTTTGTATCAAAGGCTATAAATTAATTTCAGTCATTCTTCTTCCTTAGATAAATTAACTCTGCTGCTGTTTTGTTTCTGGTTGTCATTTATGTATTAAAACGTAAGAATTGATCCAATTACTTGGGTGATTTAGCCATATAAACCAGAAGAAAATCAACATTCTTAACAAAACCCTTCTTTTAGTAGAGAATAAAACCTTAACTGGGTATCTTGCCTTATACTATCCTATAATACTAGTACCGGTAGTACTTGGAAGAAATATCTGGTAGTGTTTGCCAACCATAAGAAAACCGAGGAGGGTTTAATTTCAATTGTAATTCATGAAAAACAATCTTCACCTCATATACATATTTTCTTAAAGATTGAAAGTTAATTCTATGAATGGACAATTGCATTATATTTTGCAGAGAAAAGAATGAATGCAACAAATTAGGAAAAGTCAAAATTGATGTGGTGATGTTTGTCTCTGTGGAAAAATCTAAAAACATACATAATAGTAAGTCCTAATACCTAGAAAAGGTTGTTTCATTTGTCTGATTTAAACACGAAGCTTCCAGACACATAATAATACCTTGCTAGTGGTTACAATACAGTTTAATCCCTGTGAAATCAACAGGATTTTTGGTTTTGGCAGCTATTTATTGCTACACCAGAGTAATCCTGAATGAAGTACAGAACTGGTAACAGAATAGTTAAGAACAAGTCCCGTACAGAAGAAGAAAATTTTAAAAAATTGCAGCATTAGTATCTGCAAAACACAACACAAATGCAAGACCTTAGTATTCCTCATTAGGATTGTATTTTACATAATGTCTGCATAGGAATTAAGTTTCTTTTAATGACTTTTGAAACATTTCATTGAAATATTTGTTGTGTCTGAGTTCTAAGTACAAGCGGACAGTTTTTATAGAAATTAATTAAAAGTGCAATAGAAGATTATTCTTATGTCTGTACAGGGAGGTCCAGAACATCTCAATTTCAGAATCACGTGTGGGACTTCATTGGTAGATTTTGATGAGCAGCTCTATGACCAGAATTAAAGGTTCATAATCAATATCTAAACTGCGTGTTAATGACTAAGCTTAAAGACTTCACAGTTCAGAAACTGATGCGGGGAGTTTGCCCTTGGGAATAAGTTGAGACATTGCTCTAGTTTGTTTCTAGAGGTAATTACTATTAAGTTAGGGTTTTTCTCAGTAATGCCTCAAGGGCAAATGAGTAAATCAACTGTGTTTTGATAATTTGCATATAAGGTACCTTCTTAATTGTGTTTAGCCATAAAGCCAAGTCACTTGAATGCTGCTTGGGTAATTGATCTCCAAACTGCATCACCTATGTTCTCTGCTCTACATATTTCAAGTTGACATAGATGGCTTAGAAGAAGCATTCTTCTTCTCCCACTTCCCTTTTGGGGCAGTCTCACACTCCTAGAAATGTAGTGAAGGAGAAATCCCTGTGCTCCACCAAGTCCAAAGCCTACAATTCTGCAATGTCCTTATGTAAGCCTCACAGGCTCTGGATGAAGAGAGAAAGCTGATTCCCCTCTCTGTCTGCATACATTTGCATAATTTCTGGGCACAGTATGGCCCCTTGTGAGGTAATATACATCTGTTTTGCAAGAAAACCATCCTTCCTGGCTTAGCAGCGTCTTTGAAAGTACTTGCCAGTGGCAAAAGGAGTTGTAGCTCTTAAAGAATGATCACGATGATCACTTCAATTACCAGTGAGCATGCTGGGGCCCTGGAAAGATTGATCTGATCTTTTCTGAATTGCCAAGCCTTCACTGGAAAGCTGTATAACCCCTGTTTCTACATTAACACACATACTGCTGACTCAGGACTGTACAACTTCTTTGCCAGTGAAACAAAGCACACAGGCTGCCATGGTTCAATCATTGGCCTGTCATAAGAGTCAAAATGAGAATTGCTTGTGCCTTATTTCCTTCTCTAAAACCAATGGACTGACCTCTTTGAATGCACCTTCCAAAAAGCACATGTGAAATGCAGCTGAATCAAGAAAAAAAACCCCTCACTTCCATGAACTATCTCCAAAGACATGTAAAAGATGCAGCTTTTGCTTTAGAGCCATTTAATGCTGTCCTCTTACTGCCCAGCCTTTAGTACTATATTGAATTTTCCATTTATGGAGATGTAATAGAAATAATAGTTTACATTTTGAGGTAATTCTAGCCTAATAAAAATATAATAGTCTGTATGTAATTAAGTAAGTCTTTGTATAGCTCCTTTCTTTTATGCTTACTATGGAAGATACTGTAATTGGTTCATCATAAAAAGAAAAATATCCATCTTTCTCATAAAAATCAGTGATAGAGAAAGTAGTGTTTTTAATGGCTTGCTGTTCATACAACTACCTTACTAATTTTCTAAAACAACCCTTACTAAAGAGAAAAGAAAAAGGTTTGTTTAGTTTACATCTCCAAATATGAAAATGACAACCCTTTCAAGATTTATCTGAAGTTAATTTCAACTAGTTTAGGTTGTGAGTTTATAGTTCCTATAGCTAAAACATTATTAGTGCATAGCCTGAATACTCTGAATGTATACTGAAGGCAGATACCTGTCATAACATGAATTAAAGAATTCATCTGAGCAATGGACGCCTAGAGTACTAAGGCCACAAGATACTAGCTCATGTCTAGATGAAGTGTAGTTTACTAATCTGTAGCATTAAAAAAAACCCAAACAAACCCAACCATTGCATCCAGAAGACGAGCCTTTCAACTTGAGTGTCTCTATTGAATTGCACTTGTATTTTGGAGGTATTGTAGACAGAGATGTCTGCCTTCACCTGCTGGCTCGTACACCCAGGGCGGGGAAACTTTAAAAGCTACCGTAAGCCTGTGAGAAACTAACACTCATTATGAGTGCCAACTGGAAGTAGTACCAAGTAGCAAGTGCTGTAAATTACAGCCTTGAATGCCGTGTGCTAATACCTGCTTGCAGACAAGCTCCCATAAATCTAAAACTGCTAGGCTGAAAATGCATTGAACCTCTACATTGTCTAAAATGTCTTTCCACAAGACTTTGCACAGACTACAGTTGTTAGCAGCAAGACACAGAAGAACGCAAATATCTCCACATTTGCCCATTGAGTAACATCTTTGACAACTCAAAGGAAGCCCTGAGTGTGGAAAGCTCTGTCTTTACAAGTGTACAGCATAGCTTGCCAATCTGCTAAGCACTGTCTTCTGTTACGTACCATTGCCCAATAAACCCTTTATATTCTTGAAACAACGTAAGAGCTTCCCTGTAGATGAGGAAGTTTCAGTCCCAAGTAGGTATTTATCTGCTTTGCCTAACTTTTATGACAAGTTTCAACTCTTTTCCAGTGACAGGCAATTCTTCCTAGAATTGAGACCCGTCTCTTAGTTTTTATATTTCTAGATAAGCATTAAGACAATCAGAGGTTTCTCTGCACTCTAAGTTTTGATTTTCTCACTCAGTCCTACAGTGGACAAGGACCAAGAAAAGGTTTCTTTATATGAGATCTTACTTCTGTCCTACACAGAAATATAAACTGTGACTGTTCCGTATCAACAACCCTAGTAACACAATTCCCAGGGTATCTAATCATACCAATTATATAATTTTGAACTGGGAGTATAATACAATTTCTTTTCTGCTCTAAATGGATGACTATATTCTTAAAAATCAGATACTCTTTTGTTTTTTTAAACCATCCACAGTGCTGTTCCTATTCAGTGCTGCTGTCGTCATGGTTTGACTAACTGTAGTGTTAGGTGTTAACCCTGGTAGGCAGCTCAGGCCCACTCAGCTGCTCGCTCACACCCACCCCCAGTGGAATAGGGGGGGGAATTGGAAGGGTAGAAGTGAGAAAACTTGTAGGCTGAGATATAGAGACAGTTTAATAAATAAAGCAAAAGCTGTGTGCATGAGAAAAGCAAAATAAGGAATCCATTCACTACTTTCCATCAGCAGGCAGATGTTTATCCAGTTCAAGGAAAGCAGTGTTTCATGGCACATGACAGTGACTTGGGAAGACAAACGCTGTAACTCCAAATGTCTCCCCTTCCTCCTTCTTCCCCCAGCTTTTATTGCTGAGTACAGTGTCGTATAGTATGGGATATCCAGCTCGGTTCCACTTCTTGTGCACCCATAGCCTGCTCACTGTCAGGGCAACATGAGAAGCAAAAAAGGCCATGACGCTGTGCAAGCACTGTTCAGCAATAGATAAAACTTCCCTATGTTATCAAAACTGTTTTTGCTCACAAATAAAAACACAGCACCATAACAGCAACTATGAAGAAAATTAACTCTATCCCACCCATAACCAGTACAATCTCCACCCCTTATTCCACAGCATTTAAGTCATGCTCAGGTCCTTTACTATCCTATATGTTTTCATTAACCACCAATCCCCTTCCCCTCCTTTGATTTAGATAGATATCATTCCCTTAGTCTGGCGGCCGCCTCTGTAAAATGTCCACTCAGTTTATTTAGTCCATGACATGGGGTCTATCTGTTATGGTGGTCACTCAGGACAGGAGAGGTGGTGCGTTGCGTGGAGGTATTGGGCACCAAAGCCAGCTCTGGTCGGGTCACTGCTGCGCTTGCACTGCTTCTGGTTGGGTGGTTCCTACTATAGTACATAGCATCCATTAGTCTGCTGCAAGCTGTAGCACAGACACACCTTGAACTTTCCTATGAAGTCTATGTCAATGATCTGGCTTAAATTTCTAAGCAAGTTTTAAAGACTGAGCAAATGTCTGGGTCCCATGGGTAATGAGGAAATGCCAAACTGAGTTTCTTTCATTTCCACAAAACTGGAAACAGTAGCCCTGTGGTGAGCATTACAAGCAGGTTCACATGAAAAACTTTGAACTGGTCTCAAATGCTCCCCACGACCCAGGTAAGCAGTCAGCATGTGCTGTGATTGCAAGTTAAATGAATGAAATAAATATACTTTCTTTTTTTTTGTGAAGAAGCATAAGTGGAAAACTATAGAATGTCCTTATCACTAGTAGTGAGCATTTCTAACAATGCTTAAGCAGTCCACATGGTTCCTCTATACCAAGCATTATAGGAATTAAGAAAGAAGAAAAAAAGGCACCAAATGTTGCATTACTATGTTTTTTTGAAAACAGGGTTTTTTAAAAATCTTTATTTGGTAACACTATTTGAAATGCCAGTGCGGTTGCTAAATTGTATCCCCACCACTCAAGGTTTGATGAAAGAGAATGGATTTGTGACTGCTAGTTGTCATTGTTAAGTATTTAATTACAGAAAAGCTCTGATCAGGCATCCCTCTCGCTCTTCCCTTCTCCTCCATTCTTCTCCAAAAAAGTAAAAAAATAATCTTCTTTGTAGAAGGTGAATGGTGGTCACTGTCACTGTGACCACATCTACATTTTTAAAGTAAAATGCTTATAAATCTTTTGCAACACCTTTTTAAAGGACAATTAAGCTCTATTTTTTATGATGTGCATCGATATTTTTTCAGCTCTTAAATATGCACCTTAATATGACCAGCAGCAAAACTTCTGATTAACCAGATAATCCATGGTATTAAACCAGAAATTTTGTTCGCAGTATAATGATTTCTTAACGGGCCGTGTATTCTATAATGGAATAATTAATCAATTAAATAATGACTGATTTCTTCTTAAAAATATCCTTACCTTTACCAGTTATGAACAAGATGACTCACAGTGCTAAACTTCAAGCCCAAAACCACAAGTCTTAAATATGCTTCATTTTGTTAAAAAATTGCATTTCTTTTTTTTCTTATCCCCCACGAAAATACTTGCCAGAAGAATAGTCATTTTATATACAGCATTATAATTTCCAGGGGAAAATTACACTGTTTATGAATTGGTTTTATTGTCCACATTCATCTTTTTTTGAAATACATGCCAGCTGATTTTCAAGGAAAGACTGCCTTATTTCTGGCTGTGACTCTTCCGAGCAGGGGTATGTGCACAGGTGGTGGTTGGCATGCCTGCAGTGAGCCTTCTACCGTCTGGAAGAGTCAGACCAGCTAGGCATGAACAGCAAATGTGTGGAGAATAAATGTCCCATGAACCCTGAGCAAGTTTTATCATTTGTTCATGCGCAGCTGGTGTGACGTTGGCCCTAATGTAGATGAACTGTATGGTTGAACTGGTTATACTCCACAGACATGGCCAGGTGTCTGCAAATCTCAGTGATCCAAAAATAGAGTAGAAAAACCCCATGTGTCAGTGTTTCACATTCCCTCCTTGTCTCAAACTGAAATGGAAAGGTCAGGTGTCAAGTTTGAGTGATAAAATCTGATGAAATCTGATTTCCACGTTCCAGATCTAGTTTATTTCTCTAATGACTGATTCTCGCCTCTAGAAATGCAGCTTCAAGTCTAAAAAAAAGTCATGAAAATAAATTAGATTTCTAGAAAAATGTAAAGTGTCTTTAGCACAAAAAAGCCCACCATTAATGTTATCTACTTTGTGTGGGCAGGGCTGCTATAAACTTGAACATCTCATGCTACACATCTTGAGAAAGTGTTTTTTCTCTGTGTAGTTATAAAGCCAAGATGGTTTCTGGGCATGATCTACAGCTTCTGTAGATTGTATTTAAGTGCTTACAACTTTCAGGAAAAAACAGAATTCAGCAACAGATCAGGATAAGCAACACTGGAATTGAGGCAGAAATAGCACATCCTGGATGTAAATAATGGGCTGAAAACTGCCTGAGATCTCAGAATAAAAGCTGAACAAGGAGCAGGTCTGGAGGAACTAAGCTGCTGGTGAAATAATTTTATTTGTCCTCCTTAGAACTGTCACAGAAGGCTTCAACTGTTGTTCAGTCTTCATAAGACGGAAAGATTTTCTAAGTAGCAAGTCTTTGCTGCTTTGTCTGCAAAGCCTTAAGCAACAGCTGTAAGAATGTGGAGTAAAATACAAAGCTCGTGGACATTTGAGCAGATCAATGTATGCAAATTAGACCTTGTTATCAGACAAATATCTACTGCATCCTTTACTACAATCTGGGTTCTTGGCTGCTCTATATAAAACTAGGAAATGACTACACACAACCACCTTCCCCTGCCTAATTTAGAATCCTAATTGCACACTATATTTGAAAGGCTGTAAAAGAAATAATAATCCAATCTGCACTTGATGTGAACTGGGAAGCAGTGGAGTTATACAAGGGAAAGCTATCAGTTTAAATCAGCTCAAACAAGTTAAAGCAACATTTACAGCTAACTGCAGCCCAACCTGCAGGAACTGCACCTGTATCAGCAGAAGTTTAGAAATAAGAGCTGCTGAGGCTTTCTCTGAAAGGGGGTTAATGCAGACACATCAGTGTAGCTGTCAGATGATTGTATGTAAGCAATGAAACTTTCTTCCTGATTCTCTGGAAAAATCCAGTCTTCTAAATAGCCGCTCTAACAGACAGAAGCCTCAACTTGAAGTTGCAGGGTTTGTGGAAACGGTATGGCTTAAGGAGTTCCTGCCTTGGCAAGCTGTCACAGCCCACTGTCCCCTTTGTTCAGCTGTTTGCTGGATTCCCCTGTGGGCTGAGGGCAGCTTAAAACATGTACATAGAGGAAGAGGGAGGGAGAGAGACCAGTACTTAAAGAGAGTATTTTGATCCACCTTGAACATGGCTACGCAATCATTTGGCTTGACACAGCTGACAACCTGGCAAGTTGCAGGAGCAATAACAAGAGCAGGCATGGTGAGGGATTGAAGGGTGACAGGAACTCCTGAAATCAACATTGCCACTGAAGCCCTTTGTCCAAAAATGGAAGCATTACTTTCACATTACAAGGCTATTCTAAGGAGTGAATGGCAAAATGAAAATCAAATTGGATGGCTCAACAGAAAATCTTCCTACCACTTAAAGATAAGAGAATAAGGAAATAAGGGAAGGCTAAATAAAATTGCATTAACAGCATTTGATTTTAAAGTTAGGTAAAATAAATATAACCTCATCTTGTCATTCAAAATCAGCCATGCTCCAGTTACAAGACAATTAAAAGTTAACGAAGGAAATGCTTTATTTACCTAAATGTGCAATTAATCCATTGTAGAATCTACATATCTTTTTATAAACGTATGGATTCTACAGGCAAGTTCAGAATTCACCATAAGATATTCGACAGTTGTGTTAGGGAAAATGAAAAGAAGCAGCCACTGACATTTTCATGCTTCAGGACATGTGCAACCTCCAACTGGAGGGAATTGAAAAGAAACTTCTAAAAGTAGGTTACTGCATTGTTCTTGCATTTTTCTCTGACTTACACTGATCATTGCCAGGCAGGATATATTGGATTAGAGTGATCAATGTTCTCATCTGCAGCATATCTGTGATTTCTACTGAGAAACAGACTTGCCTGATTTTGTGTTATGGGTACAACATTGCTAATAACTAACGGTGCTTCTTCTAGTCTAAGTGATAAAAGACTAAGCATTATAGCAGTAGGCATGGAAATGTATCTCCAGTGTCACACAACACTTGACATGCTGTGGTATGCAATTTAAGAATATTTTGGTTGTCTCCAGGGGCTGAGTTCAGCTCCAGATGAAGTTGGTGCCAGTCTTTTCAATGAATTAGGCATAAGCTTAAGCCTGCTGTAAACCAACCCATAGATTTTTTTGTTTTGTTTTTTTTTTTTTTTACAATGATTTTGTATACGCCTTCCTGTATTACTTTTGCTTTGGTTGTAACACATACAGATCTACTTCTCTATAGTTTAAAGTACATCTAAAGGGACTATTTAAAAGTGCATGAGAAGTCTGTCAGACTGTTGCCCATTTAGGATCATGATTAAGTAGAGGAAAACAGATACTGTGATGGTTGGAGCAAAAGTCTGCATAATGGCATTTTACTACAGGTTTTCCCAAGAACAGGGAAGCTGTGGCTGCCCCATCCCTGGAGGTGTTCAAGGCCAGGCTGGATGGGGCTTTGAGCAACCTGGTCTAGTGGGAGGTGTCCCTGCCCATGGCAGGGGGTTGGAACTAGATGACCTTTAAGGTTCCTTCCAACTCTAACCATTCTATGATTTGATGATTTCTACCACCAGTGTTATGGGCTACTTGTCTTCAAGGAAACCTAGCAACCCTGAGTGCCTACTTTACAGAAGTGTGCTTAAAACCTGACAGAAGCCAAAAAGGACCAGGCAATAAATAGCTGTCATTGTTAAAAAAAAAGGTTTTTGGAAAGTACTAAATCAAGTGTGTGAACAGAATCAAATTGTGGAGGAAAATATGCTGAAAAATAAAGGGGACCTACAAACTAAAACATTCTAAACAGTCAATAAGTAATGAAGGCTGAATTTCAGGGCAAGATATATTGAATGTGCAGTCACTTGGTCAAAGGCTCAAGCAAATTGTGTGTGATCTTTAATGAATTGCAATGTAGGTACTGAGCTCATGTGCCAGATGAAGGGCCTGATGCAACTCAAAAGAGATCTTACTGGCTCAGGGATTGTCTAACAAACATTTCAGCTGGTAGTTTGCAGTGATGTGTAGTTACATGCCAGCATATGGATGTAAAAACTCGTGTGTGCAAAGATATGCGGGTATGTTATGTCAGCAAATTAATTGCATTTTTTCATCTCTGCTACTGAAATTTCCTACAAGTCTAACAAAGACAGGTAAAACCCCCACATTTTCTATGCAGACAGCTTACAGGCAGAAAAGCTTTTTTATGATATCTGAGATTTGAAACTTAAATGACTAAAATACTTTCTGAGATTTTGTTGGATTTCTTTCACTTTTTTTTTCCCCTATGTGCACTGAACTAGAATTTCAGGACTGCTGAGTGATGTCATTTTCCGTAATAAAATTAGCTGGAGGGTCTTTGAAATTTCATGACTTCTACTTCTGCAGCATAAGAAATCAAAACCATGTAGTATTCCCAGTCCTTAGCAGGAGTTCCCAGAGGAAGGAATTGGTTTTCACTGAACCACAAGAGTGCTTAGGTCGTGGGGAGAGAGACACAGGGAGCATCAAACTAGGGTTTGTTTCTGAAAATGCTAAGACTCATTTGATGTTTCATACTTTGAAGAGAAGCTTAGCTTTGCTGAAGACAGAAGCCGCAATGAAGGATGACAACTTGTTCAGAGGTGCTTTGAACAGAACTTTAGCACTAATTACAGCAAAGGCCAGACAGGGACCCAGGCACTAACATTTCTGCTAAAGAGGCACAGCAGGAACTAAAGATGAGCCAGTTTTGAAATAAAACTGATTGCTAGAGCAAAGAATTTAGTCTTCTCTTTATGTAGTTTCTGTGGTTGTTTTTGTTAGGTTTTTGGCTTTGTTTTCACTTTAGTATAGCTTGAATACCTTTCAATGTTTCTGCAATAATTTCAAGTAGTGTATCCTGAAAATTATTGTAAAAGATGAATGAACAAAGTCTATTATTAAGGTTTTAATACATACAAACTATACATTCAATTCAGATTAATTTTTCTTTTTTTCAATTTCTGTTGATTTTTGCTTTGAGTGTTTGAATAGTCAGTATAATTTTGCAAGAAAAATTATGCCTAAAATATGAGTGAAGTCTGTCAGATTGAAGGTGACAAAGGAGAACTCCTTTGCATAATTCATTTGGACATTTAAAACTCCTTGAAAAGCCATGGAGGAGGGAAGAATTGTTTAGGAAAAAGGGTTGGAAAAAAACAGAATTAGTTACTCCAGTAATTAGAAGGGACTTGCCCAGTCATCAGGTCTAGTCCCGAGATATCACAGCTCAGTATAGCATTCAATTATTTCCTTAGACTGACCACACTACCTGTAACGGAAGTTTTCTTGGCTCTTGCTGCTCCAGTTGGAAGCCTCATTCATTCAGACCATCACTCCTACAGTACTTAAACATAATTTCTAGATGAATTTTGTTGCGACCTATTTAAACCATCAGTTCTCCACCAGCAACGTCATTTAGTTCAAACAGTTCTCCCTGATTTATTTATGGAGAGAAATCTTATCCCCTCAGATCTTGTTTCCTTGAACTGAGCCGACTTCTAGTTCTCCTCCCTATCACTACTGGAAATGCTTGTTCCAATGCATCAGGTAGCCATGGCTGCTTCTCTCCCTCCCTCTTTCAGCACGGTCTTGTGCCAGCAGTAGTTTGGGCATCCTCTGCCCCTCTATGCACCAAGCTTGTGGATGCACCACTCAACCATTTCTATGCCTCAGTTATTTCTCTGTAACGAGATAGAGGTCAAAGCAGGAATTATTAATGCATAAGAGGTACCTTGCATGTTGCCCCACTGACTTCCATCCGTTCTTTGAGCACATTCAGTACAGTATCTCCCGTGTTTTCTGCACTGACACCATTTTCCTTCTTAGTGACACCTTCAAGTTTCATCAGGAATCTTCCTACTTTTCTGTGATTATTTAAGAAAAAAAAAGTCAACTTGTTTGTTGAGACATCTTTTTAGCTTTGAGCATACATACTGAGTCATGTGGTACATGCCTACCTACTGAAAATCCTTGCTACTGAATCAGACACTTCATTTGTTCATTACTGTGGTGATTTTTTTCAATGAATTTCCTAGTAAGAGTTTATTGATTCCCCAAAATATCAGTGCATTAAGATCTTAGAGAACGATTTCAACTTGAATTGGCAATGAAAATTTCTCTATTCTCATTTCTACTAGTCTGTTTTTCCAAATTATTTACCATTTTCTCTTGTTTGGAAAAACTGAGATGAAGGTTTCATTTTGTCTTTTGAGCTGTATCTAAATAGCGCACTATATCAGTATCATCCAAACTGCTAATGACCACTCTTTCCTTATTCTACTTTTGTATGTACAGCTTGGTTTTAGTACATAGGGTGTTTAATGTTTGCTATTGGTTTTAATATTTTAAGATCAAACTCAGCCCCACTTTAGGCTATATTCATTTTATCCCTACAGTTCTTGATCTCTAACATTCAGCTTTTTTAAATCAAGTTTTTGTTCGACTTTTTCTAAATTCACCCTTTAATCCTAATATGCCCTGTGAAAGGATTTTTAATCTATTTAAATTTTTACCTTGCTTAGAAATCAGATTTATTTGATTTCAAGAAATTCTGAGCCTCTTTTATATTCAAGCCCCTAAGCTCTTAGTTCAGATACTTTTAATAAGCAGTTTTCTTCACTGATCAAATTTGAGCTTCTGAAACCCAAAATTTATCACACAACCCTATCCATCTTCTATTTAACAGAAACAGAATAAATTTATGTTTGTTGATAACACTTCCCCACCACTCTCTAACCATATTTTGATCACGTTTTCATGTCTTACCAAAATAACTCCTGGCATCACTTTTTGTTAGTGATTAGCCAATGAAAAACTTTGTCAGCTACAAGATTAAAGAATGTGCCGACATATAACTATGTTGTCAGATCTACCATTAAAAAATTAAGGTCTTCAATACTGACATAGTCTTGTGTACTAATTCCCCTGCTTTATTTCTGCATCTTTTTTTTCTATCCAAATCTGATCTAGAGACTCTATTACAGTACTGTCCCAATACAATCTGGTTTATTAACCTTTCCCAAAATTAATTTTGTCTCGAAGCAGATTTTAGTTTATTCCTGGCTATCTCTTCTGCTATCTCTTCTTTTTTCTTTGCATCTGATAGAGCACTACACGCAGTGGTATTCATCATCTTCACTTTTATATCTATCTTTTCTGAATGATTTATGCCTGTCAGTAGCTGTGCTCCGCCATGATTGCCATGTTAATAACTGCTTTCAGGTTCTACACTAGTAATTCGAGTTGCACTATTTGATGTCTGGGGCCCTGAACTGAGCACAAGCCTTTCAGCTACTGCTTGCTGTTTTGTCGTCTCATATAAGCCTTTCACTAATTACAATACTTACCTGAAGTTCTCTCCTGTAACTATACATCTTTCTGATATGTGGTACTGTTTTACTTACTGCTATACTCTCATTTATCAGTGCTTCTCTGTATGTTTTGTAGTCATTTGTAAAGCTACTTACATACCTCTCAAAATTATTCATTTTTTAGAGCTTTTCTTGCCAGTTCAGACCAACCTCAGCACAAACAGTGTTATTTCCCTAGGCTGCGAAGTAAGTAATCCCTTCTCTATTAACATTTCCAAGTGCTCCAACTTCCCTTGAAGATTTATTAACCTTTGAGCCATTTGTTCAGCTTCCTTGTTGTGCTTCCCTTTCTTCCCATAGGTCAAAAAAATTTCACTGAAGATAAAAACTTTCCACTGCTTTAACTGTCTTCCCTGCCTGCCCCAATAGACTTTTTCCATCTGTTCAGGTAAGTTCTAATAAGCATAATTTTGCAAAATTTGCCAGATCATCCACATATTGAAATGGATACCTTTTAGCCTCAGGTGCATATCTTGTAACAAATATTCTGGTGCTATATTTTACATTTGTTTCTGGTATTCAAGCTGATGACAAACAGACCTGTCTTTTGATAGGAGTCAAGAAATCTCTCTTCCTTCTCTGCTCTGATCAAAGAGAGGGAGTTTCTCACCAGCTCTGAGCTGATGCCTTACAATGCAAAGCCTTCCACTGGCAGAAATACAGCAAAACTAACCCCCGGCGTAACGAGATGTGCTCTTCTCCCACTAGGCACAAGTCCCTTTCATATTCCCTCTTTCAGCTTTCAAATTCATCTCACAATGAGAGACTAAATCTCATTAAAGCCAATGAGAAACTTTGTCATATTTTCAATAAGGGATCTAGTCTATACCATCTGTAGTACCTCTAATTTAGTGTTTTCCTGCAAACATACTTAGCTTTACAGTGTGTATTGTCTTCCACTTTCTTTTAATGTTCTTTCATTATAAGAGGGGGTCTGCCTGTATAATTTATGTCTCCATTTTCTTCTTTCTTGAGTATACTTCTTACGTGCCCTCTTATTTACCTCTTGTCTAAAGTAACTCATCCTATGAAATAAATTTGAAAAGAAAATTTAAAAGCCCGTACATTTCTTTTCAGCTATCATGTTAGTCAAAGGATGAAAGCAAAGCTGATGAAAGCGTCCAATAGACATTTCTAACAGCTGTTATGACTGGCAGAGACATATGAATTGTTCACTACACCCTCAATCTTTCTTTTTTGTCCTCCAGATTTCTCTAGCTTGATTACTAATTTGCGGTAACTAATGTCATCCTAAAATAGGCAGTTCCTGAACTGATCAAATACTTCAATCATACATAGGAATGACACAGATTTCTCATCTGGCCATTACTAGTTTATAGACTGCAACTACCTAATTTTCTCTTTTGATTTGCTGCTACAAAAACAAACAAAAACCAAAATCAACAAAAAAACAACAACAAAATAAGAATTTTATCTTTCATACTCTAAGACTTGCAAGATATCAAGACAATACATATGTAAACCACAGAGGCTAATGGTTAAGCAGTAATTCATCAACACACAGTATATCAAGCAAAGAGCCTCAGTCTTTACATTACATTAGATGTATCAGAGGGAGCTCTGTAACTGGAGTCAACAGAGGGTACAAAGCTAAGTAACAAACAACAGACATAAATTTCTCTCCTGACTTTTTCCCAAATTGTGTTATCTTGAAGGGACTATAATGAGGAACTATCCTAGCACCAAAGATGCAAACAGAATGTTCTTTCTAAGAAGCCACAGAACTATTATTGAAGATGATGATACAATCTTTGATGTGGTATAAAAGTCCTGTTTAGTGAAACTACCCAGATTCGTATAATCTAAGAACTCGTCCCTGAAATTGCAAACTTATCCCACCTAAACTCTGCTTCTATTCAGATTGCCACCCTTTGCATCATGTCTTTTGACCCAGTATTTTTTGTCGAAAGGGACAGAGTCAGCATATTTTCTTGCCATCCTTACTCCAAATTGGAAGGTATAGAAACTTGATTTAAGCCAAGGTGTTCAGCTGTTCCCATAATTAAGCAACTGGCATGTCACTTCACCAATTAAAGCAAAGCCAAAGACAGATTTTTTTTTTTTTTAAAAGCCACCAAACTACTTCAGGCAGCGTTTCTAAATTTTAACAGTGGAACAAGATTTTGAAGGTTCTTGGAAAAATAAAGGGTGTTTTCTCAATTAAACAATTGCAAGTGATGCCTGTTAAACTCAGCACCTGTTTTAGGGGGCTTAAATTCTAACATAGAGCCTGAGGCAAGTCAGTGCCCTGGGATGGGATATAGATACCCGGCAAGCTGAGCAGGAAGCCAGCGAGTTAATAGGAAATACTGGGTGCAAGAACCGTTCTTCAAATTCCCTCAGGCATCTTATTTCAGAGCACTAAGGCGACCCTCTATCCATCACCCAAAATAATGCCCTAAAAAAGATTTCCATACCCTTCCTCCCCCTTCCCACCACAGATTTGACTAGAGTGTTGTTTTTCCTTTTCACCTCCGTTTCCCCAATGCCTGCGTCACTGGAGAGGCTTCTACTCCCTCTCCTAACAGTCCCTGGGAAGCAAAAGACTAAGTCTCAGCTTTCATCTGCTGCAGGGACCAAAGCCACTTTCCCAGGAGTGCTCTAGATGCCAGATGAAAGGCTCTTTCAGGGTGCAGAAGGGAAAAAAAAAAGTTGGCTTTCAAGACCTCGGCACCTTTTCTGAGGTCTTTTTCAACTGGGCACAATGTGCTGGTTTTTACATCCATTAGGAACCGTCAGTGGCTGTGATCTCTCTCTCCAGCCTCAAGTCAGTGAGTCACTGGGCTTCTCTGCTGATGGTATGCTGATAAGCATAATGCTCATACTCACTCGCTTCTTGCTCCTGATCTCTGTGTCTAATGGCTCCAACTTGTTCTTTGTTTTCTTGACATCATTTCTTACTGGCTTCAACCTATTGTTTGTTTCAGTCTGTCCCTCACTTTCTTCTGGGTGTCTCCTTTGCTGTTTGTTTTAAGCTGTCTTGTTTTTCTGACCCAGGTGTCTTGCAGACTGCATGTAGATGTATAGTAATATTCATCAGGAACCTTCTGACAAAGGTGTTATTTAGCCATGCCAGTTTTATTCTTCTACCCTTCTTTCACTGCTTCCACACCCAGACTTTCCCAGTCAGATCTCAGCCGTTTGACCTTTCTCTGTCCTCTTTTCTTTTGTAGAGGGAACAGGCATTTTGGATTTTTTATTATGCTATTCAAAAAGTTAATTATTTAAAAGCAGCACAACGTGGTTGAATTAAAAAAAAATTAGCTTATTTAATAAAATTCTGGAATGTACTAACACATCAAACATTTATACTAAACATTTAGTTTAGAAAACTTGATTCTCAGCATATTCCTGTGAATAGAACTCCTTTTCATCCCCCAAGGGCTGAAGGATGGATCTGATATCCTTCAGGTTTTTAGTGAAACTCTGATATTATTTTGGGTTTTTGCTAGCTTTCTTTCTGTGACTGTTGATTCAGCAGAGTCCAATTTACAGTGTGGAACTTTAACAAGATCAGCCGTAAGTATAAAACAGAAAACTAGCATTAGATGGTTTGGGCAAACTTTCCTCTGCTTACTTTTTGTGTGTGTATCCTCCACCTTTTTTCTGCCTCATTCTTTTTGGCTCAAAATCTGTAGTAAATTCCCCCTAACTCCTGACTTACATTATCACAGTGTTATTCATTTAGAAATACAAGTGAAGTTCTAAGACTACAAAACTCATTGCAGCATGAGCATCAGACAGGATACTTTTTTATTTTCTCTGAACCTACTCCAGATCTAATCAGTACCCGCAGCTGCTATCACAAAAGAACAGCAGCAATAGCAACAAACAAGGGAAAAAGACAGTGAGCGATATCTTCACATACGCTTTTTTGTTCTTAAAGTTAAGAAGATCCAGCTTCTTTACCAAATTCCACTCTTTGAATAGACAGGTTCCTATGTTAACTGTATATAGCATTTTTACCTAATGGGCTTTAAAGATTATTATTCTGTATGTATTAATAGTTTTCTTTGCATATGTTGTGTAAACCTCAAAATTTCTTACAATATTGGTGTCAATGAGAATAATGCAACTCTGCAGAAATAATATAAACTGGAGTCATACTTATCACTTGAAGGAAGTTTCAGAAGTGATCTCGGGTGATTTAAGATTTGATTCACTGGCTCTCAAATGTCCCTAATGTCATGGTCTTTGCCCACATAGCTTTCCATGATAAGTGGTTTTTCTAAGAGCAATTTTTATTTTGAACCTCACCTATTTTGAAGTTGAGGAATTTCCATTTGCTTAAAGGTTCTGATTCCATGTCCAACCATTCAGTTCAGCTGTTTACAAATGACTGCCTATCATGTTAAGACTGCAGTTACAGACATCTTGGCAAATACCATCCACAAGTTCTGTAATTCAGCTTTAGATGTGTTTTTTTTCTTCCATGAGGGAAAGTTTAAAGAAGCTGGTTTGATACATTTCTTAAACAAGAGTAACTGTTTCGGTACAATACCAAGAATTCTTGTTATGGACCTGATCCTGAAACCACTCATACAAATACTGCTTTACATGTCCGACTAAGGTGAATCTTTTCCCTTTAGAGCTCATGGGATGGAATTCTATGTAGTTTTCAAGGAAAGGCATGACTACATCAAGCCTAGACGTTCAAGGCCAGGCTTGATGAGGCTCTGAGCAATCTGATCTAGTCAAAGATGTCCCTGCTTACGGCAGGGTGGTTGGACTAGATGGCCTTTAAAGGTCCCTTCCAACCCAACAGAAGTATCTTCTATTCAGTTGGTATCTTCTGTTCGGTATCTTCAACATACACTGTTCTTCGGAGAATCAGGTGTTACTCACATTCAACAAGAGATGCTAAGTAAATAAAGAAAACTTTTTTTGGATTAGTGTCTCTACCAGACTTTTTCCCAATGACTCTGGACAGTCATTTGTATAAATGGGTAGAACTGTTATATTTCTGTTTCAGTAAGTAAAATGCTTCCAGGAAGCATCAGGCATATTGAGATTGCTTTGCACAGATGGTCTGTTCATGCACAGTAATTGGAAACTTTTGGGACATGTCAGACTTATTGTGCATACAATCATAGGAAAATAAACCTAGAAGGAACCTGGGGAGATCATCTAGCCTAGTGTCCTCTCTATGGCAGGATCTATCTCCTGACAGGTGCTTGTTTAACTTGTCATTAAGTATTTCCAGTCTCCCTAAGTCACCCATTTCAGTGCTTTGTAATTCTTACACATAAGAAAACATAGCCAGTGTCTGACTGGAAACCTTCTGCTGGCATTTAAGGCCATTCCTTTTCATCCTGTGTACCACAGACATGGAGAACAGTTCATTCTCTCCCCTCTATGGCAGCCTTTAAATGCCAGAAAATGGTTTAACCCCTTCTCAGTTTTGCGGGTATGTATCACGGCAGCTTATCAGTACTGCACTCAGCTGAAGGGTTTCAGACTGTCCATCTCACTGCACACGTGCAGCGTCAGTGTTTCATTCCACTCTTCTGAACATCACTGGGTCTGCTATAACCCAGACCAGCTACTCTCCTGCAATGCCAGTCAGTGTGACAGCTCTCAAGAGCATCCCTTGTAGGGTGTATGTACCCTTGGACTGAGCTGCTTGTGGTGACCACATGCAGGATTTCCTGGATGCACAGAAGCTACCTGAGGACACAGAGCTGAAATACATCTGGAAATCCCAAATACAGTCTTTGAGGTCATCCAAGACAATCCCGCATAGGAAAAACTGCTTAGGAGAGACCAGATGTGCGGCAGTTCTGTCAATGGCTTATACTGGCTTTTTTTAAGTTCTAGTTGTTTAAGCATGCAAACATAAATCTACAAAACACAACAGTAAAGTTTCTGGTGTCAATCAGCTGCCCCATTCGCAGTGCTCCACTATCAGCATAGTGTGGCATAAAGCCAAAATGTCTCCATGTACATTATGCTGTAGAGAAATGACAGCTTGAAAATATAGTCTTAGAAATAGTCATTTGCAGCCTTGCCAATAACAGTTAATTAATGCACTCGCTAAGGACCTATATTCAGCCTCTGGAAATTCTAGGATTAGCATCTATATGGGTTTTATCTCTTTGATCTCAAGAGTAAGATCCTTTCCCCTGTGCTTCTTGCCCAGTAAGCTGAAATTTAAATGAAACTTTTTTGCACTACTAAGATAGAGGAACAAAACTCATTAAATTATGTCCATGTGCTAACACACACTGTGGTAGTTATCAGTAATGTGGATTCTTGCAACTCCACTGCCATTTCCCAGTATTTCATGGGGAAAGAGAATAAGTAGTTTTTACTTTAGGAAAGAGGCATAGGCAATTAACTGATGCCATTTCAGTTTGGGATCAATGTACTTCAGAGAGCATTCACAGCTAAATGGAAGACAATGGTTTAAAATGGTAAAAAAACAGCAAGGAATTTTTCTTTTCCGTCTGCTGGGATTTTATTTATTTTTTTTCCCCAGAATAATCATGTTTCTGGGGGAAACTTTTGAGAGGAAATGATTTTATATTTCAGTAGGGAAAGTATATTTAAAATTACTAGAATCTGGAGCATATGGAAATGCAGCTTCCCAAATAGACAGCTGAAAATGGCACATTCAGAGAGCCACAGAGGTCTATAGGGGACGGATAGCTGCCAGGCTCACCAGAATGTTTCAAGACTACCACTGGAGCCCCAAAAAAGCCTGTCATCACTTCCTGAAAGTATGAAATATGAAAGAAACAAAATATTATGAAACAGAAAGCACCCTAAACAATTTCTTTCATTAAAGTAAAATTTCTCCACTTAAGATTCACTATTCTCCTCTATTAAGGGTATTCTTTCTCAAGAATACCCTTAATATGTCTGGTTTTATGAGACAGAAATAAAATTACAGAAATGTGACGTGTTCTCTGCAATCAATGAGCTATATCACCGCTAAACTTGTGTCTAGCACTAAAATTATGCAATGAGATATAAAACGGTTACCTAAGGTTCCCAGCTAAGTACCACACAAATCAGCGAAGGGAGATCTATATATAGAAATCCATTTGATACCTAGCAAAGGTATGCTGGCAGAAAAAAATCCCTTTGAAAGGGCAAGCGAGACATTGCAGTTTCTTGGTTAATGCCTGTCCTCTTCCTTATTTATCGACTCTTTTACTATTCTTCTACAAACATTCCGTCCTCCAGTCTTTCCCCATACCACTATTAATGCCTTCGGTGTTACAAGGATGTTAATAGACATTTTATACAAATCTCCATCTTGGGACTCATTTTGGCATAACATTTAGTATTTGCTTAATTCTTTCTCAGTCCCCCCCATATTAAAAACAATAACATTTACCAAATATAAATCATCTAATATTCAGTGCAATATGAGGTGAGACGATCTGTGTGTCTTCATCTCTATCCAGGTGAGTTCAGATCAGACTTTTTTCCTCACTGAACAAAGTCTTGATTTATTTATATCTATCCAGTAGAAATAAAGATAGTGGGTGTCATCTCCAGGTTTAATATGGTACTAGACCAAAGTTGAGGATAGTAGGGTATTTGGTAAAGTTGGAGGATATGATTTTCAACAGCTGCTTTGGGTCACAGCTTGTCCAAGTTTTGTGATCAGAGGGAGTTTGACTCAGGTAGGAGAGTCCTGCAGCTATGAGGTCAGTGGCAGTATGGTACAGACATCCTCACATTTTGCAGGGGAGGCAGCTATCACACACAAAGACAACATCAATCTTTTACCTCAACCGGAGAAGGTCCTAGCCAATAGGTCCACAAGGAGTGTCAGAAAGAGGTTGTGTCATGGCACAGTTCTTTCTCAACAAAAAGGAGAGATGGTCTGAAAATAAGAGGACAGAAAGCCAAGGTCTGAGATACCCCACTTCACATCACTTTAACACTAACTGTGGTGTGGGAGTCCTTCAGAATAGTAGTGGGCTCTAATTCCATCTATTTGCTGCCATTTCCCAAAACAGGCAGCAACCATAGCTCTGTTGAGTGGCTCCAGCTGAGAGGAGGAAGAGGGAAAAGGAAGCCAGACTCTGGGAACAGCGAGGAACTGAGCCTCTGCAAAGGAGTTTGGTGAGGGAATTGGGGCTTGGCACTGGAAGACAGCATGATCATTGTTCCTGCACAGCAACGAGACTTTCAGGAAGTGAATTGCTCTTCACGGATTTTATAGCACAGTAGTCCTATGCAGTTCTTCCTACTAAGAGATGGAAGTCCTTGAAGGAAAAAATTGTAGAACAATTTTTCTCCCTCCTCTGCTAATTTACATTACAAAAAAAGGTCTCTCAAAATTTTAACTCCTTTTCACTATCTAAAAACTACTGCCTCTCACCCAGTTCTTAGCACAGCACAAGTAATACCTCCTTGGTATTCAGGAAGAGCAAGAGTGCAGACTTTCCCTTCAAGGACTGTGATTTTAAACATAAACATCTTTTTTAAAGCCAAAGATAACTATTTCTAGCAAGAACAGTGTTCTGAATATGGACCCAACTGATAACGTCTGTTAAGTCATTGACCTCAGTGGGATTTGCATACATGTCGCAAAAGATAATTATGCTAACGGTTTTCTATTATGGCTGTCCAGGACATCTGTGTCATCACCCTGAGTTAGAGACTAGCAGGGCACAATGGAGATCTAATATGAGACTTTCAGAACACTTCATGGGCAATTGAATGCTCAAATAATATTCTTGGAATAGACTTTCAGCACATAATTTCTCCAAATCTTTGGAGTGTGGAGTCTCCACATCTTGTTCTTCCATATATTTTTTAAACATAACTGTGGACTGAGTATTGTCACCAGGGCTGTTAAAACTGAATTCTGTACTACACCTGGTTCTGTAGACCCATACACAAATTCTTTTGTATTTTCCATCAGTAACACTTGATCTTATTTAGTTGCTGCTAGTAAGTATTAGAGGTCCTAAATATTTATTGGAAAGGAACTGTACTGTTATTTAACTGAAACCAAAATCTTAAATTTGCTTGAAGTTCATGTGACTCCAGATTTGGAGCTGGAAATCTAATGAGTGCAAATACACCTACAACTACAAAGCCAATTCAGGGCTGGCTCAGCTAACACAAATATAACAATTCTCCTAGTAGTCTCCAAAGCCAAGAAATTAATAATCAGAAGTTCATCCAGTTTGTCAGACTAAGTTATAGAAGAAACAATCAAAATACTTTTTAAAGTCCATTATTTGACAACTTCCATAGAGCCTGTCTCTCAGACTATGAGAATTTTCTTTTGAATTAGGGAAAGTATTTAGCATCCGTATTTATAGAAAAACTGCTTATTATTTTTCTGTACCCAGCAACTCACTTCAGACTTTCACAGTGCCTTAATTGCCTCTCTTATTAAAAACACGCTGCAAAGAGAAGGTTATCCGAGCCTTAGAATTGGAGGGGAAGAGAGTTTTAAACCTTATGTCTTACATTTTAGCTTGATTCACAAGGGTTATTAGGAGGAAAAATATAGGAGGTGGGTCAGGGGTGATCTTTGTAACTAATGCAAGCAAATGTATATTAAGATGCATCTCTTGATCCACATCTTATTTCAGTCAAATTGAACAACTTTGTGCTGCATAACAGCGACAGCCAGATACGAGCACATTGCAGTGCTTTACACTTTGCCTGCTCTTCCTGCTCTTACATCGTGACCCCAGTTTGATAAGTGCTGCTTTACTAGACTATTGAAACTGTTAGAAACTCCTGCAAAAGGTGCAGGACAGTCTCAGCACAATATATTCCACTACAAGTCAAATGCTGCCAAAATCCTATGCTGAAAACAATGGATAATAGTGTAAAGATCACTAATACTTTTATGTATTCATTCCAGTCAATAATCAAAGAAATTTGATTTAATAAGCTACAGCCTTCAATAACAGATACTTGACTTCAAGCCTTCTTGCTGACAGCTATGCTCCCTCCAACATTTCACTTAAATACATTTGACATGAAAATAATCTTTGATCCTTTCAGAGTCAAGAGAGAAAGCTTGTATTTGTACAAGTTATCTATACTGCATTTTACCAGACAAAGCAGATCAAGCATATCGTTGCTGATCATATTGATCAGCTCAATGAGTTATTTCTTTAGAGTATCACTAAAGAGCAGGATTCTTGAAAGCCAGGGTAGAATCATGCCTTTGTTTCAGGTTTCCTTCTGTGTCTGTCGCTCATCAGGTTGCCACAACTTCAGCTAGAGATGCATCTCAGCAGTGCCTTAAACCCAATTTAAAGTCTGTAAGGACTGTAGGCTCACAGAGCTAGGTGTAAACAAGTCTTTCATCCTGGAATTTTCTGAAAGCCTCTAGTCTTCTGAAGGCTGGCCTTCTTTCATCCTTTCTTCATCTGCTCTTGGGCTCTACTCTCTCCTTTTGCTCTTGAAGTGTTAGGGAATACCCCAAAACTCTTGTTAGTTTTTTACATTTCCAAAATCCCCAATCCTGTAACTTAAACTCTTCTGTTTCTTTATTTTGTTTGTCCATCTCCTTCCAGTTCTAAGGATTTTCCTATATAACTTTGCCATTAGAAGATTATTATTTTCCTTTCCAAGCCTCAGTTCCTAACAAAACCTTCACCTATTCCCCTTTCACTTTTGTACTTTTCTTTTGGGTTGGCTATTATTTCTCAGAGTTATTTCCTAGAGTTATCAGTAAGTCTTTCTGTCTAGAACAGTAAGTGAAAAATAAAAGAACATGGAGTCAAGTTCTTACATTGCCACCCTATAATAAGATAACAAAAAAATGCCTGTTTGAGAGATTAGAAAGTGTCAATAAAGGGAGGAAAAAAGAGAAAGTTCTAATGAAAATACAAAGCTCCAAGCGTGTTAAGAGATGTGTATTGGTACGATGCAAAAGAATCATTTGTAAGCTTGAACTTATGGTAATTTAGTTAATACGTTCCTCTTAATGCCCAGAAATGATTAGTTGTTGTGTCTAAGTAATATCAGAAGGTTAGCTATCCTATTAATTAGGCACTTAGAATTCAAAGCATAGATAAATATTCAGTGATTCTTGAAAATGAAAGAAAGAATATTGGCCATTACTAGTTCCACCTGTCAAATTTTATTCACTTTGATATTAGGAGGAGGGAATTTGCTAGAATAATAGAAAACATCCTAAAAGTTTTATGAAGCATCCTACAGATATCAGTAATGAATTTATTTCCTGCTGTATGCTGTTTGAACCATATAGAATGGGTCAAACAAATTGGGGGAAAAAATATCTCTAATCTTTAAATTTTCAGACTGTTTTCAACATTGTGTTACTCTTTATACGCTAATCATGTTTTAGTCATGAGAAAAATCTCCAGAAGAGCTAGAGCCGCTTTATGATGACTCTGTAGAATTTGGAAATAGGCCTGGAAAGTTGCTTTTTTAAATTGATGTTAAGGATTAGTGTAAAGTGTAATATAAAGCAATGACAAAAAGGCTTTTACAACACTAGTCAGAGCTTTCCCTCCCTGCATCTTCTAGAATTTCCAATCCGATGCTTTTACAGTTCTGTGTGTGATTCAGCATCAATCACAGAACTAGGTTATGTGTTATATTGTGGTTAATATTTTTTCCTCCCACTTCTACTTGTTCAGGGGACAACGTGCTAGCTAGTGCTTTTCATACTAAATATTGCAGAGCTAAAGATAAGTGTCTGCCACAAATATTTCAACTTTAAAAAAACCAAACATACAGAGTTGTCTTTGAAGCTATCTTGCACAGTATAAAGCTCTTTGGCTGTTAATTTTCTGAAATATGTTGTTTTAAGGTTGCTTTATCATGAAATACACTGCTTTTGGGGACAACCATCATACTAAATTCTTGAGGGGATGCATGACTCAGAAGGATGGAAGTGGATATTGATACCTTCATATGCTGCTGCTACACATACAGTGAACGATGTGGAAAAGCACGTACAGCAGCTTTAAGAGCCATCCACCCAACCTGTTGATGAGAAAATTACCCCAGTCCCTGCATTGGTAAATCTAGTACTGACCTCTCTGAAATATATACATATTTAGAAAAAAAATCAATTACTGATTCATTTCCTGGGCAGAGACACAAAGAACAAACAGCATCTGTGCCTTCTTGTTAATAGTATAAAGTTAGAAGCTAAATTTATTAGTATTTACATTAATGGAAGCATAGAGAATCTGAAAGGCTACACATCAACTGCCTCTCAAGGTAAGTGTGCACAAGTTTGGGCTCAAGTTTGCCAATCCAGCTGAGTGCCAAGGTGACTGTTAATTTAGACACACAGCATCTTTGCTGGAACAAACTTCAACGTGCCTTTATAAATTTATACTCCACCACTATTAGTGGAGTATCCACATCCACTTACTTGTCTGTATCACACATACAGATCTTATTTGTATGCCTATTTTGGCTCCTTGATAGCCATGCTGTACTTCCAGTGCAAGCTCCTTGCCTGCTTTGATTGCTGGTGTGAGAAACATGACCAGAAAGCCAAGCTCAGCATCGTTCTGACGCTCCAGGCTGCAACAGTGTTCAAAAGAGAAACAAGCAAGGCTCTGGTCCCTAATCTACAAAGGGGAAAAATATGCTAGCCAAAAGGCAGAAAAGTCAGAACATCTAGCAGGGGATGGTACTACTGGCTTTTATAGTCCAAATCCTAGTCAGCTGGACCAAAAATGATTATTTGCAGCTGAACCTTTCCTTGGCCTAAACCCTAATATACAAGGTTCTCCTAGTATGGGAAGGATGGGGGGGTTCTGCAAGATACACATTAGTACAAGCCCCATAAACATATTTGAAGGGGACTATGAGAAAATCCAACAAATAAAACCCCAGAATCCTCCTTCCCTGTTGCAAATATAGGCTGGTGGTGGCCATTTCACTGTCCAGATTTGACTAAAGCATTCATTGCCCTTGTCAGAAAGGCAAAAATACTGCAATGGAATTTTCTAAGTCAGGCAGATGAATATGTGTATTCTTTCAGCCTGCAATTCATTTTTCAGTTAACCCTTTTGATATAATTGTTTTTATCTTTTTTTTTTATAATTAGTAGCAGTAATAGCAGAATACCAGTCATGCTAACTACTTGTCTCATGAAAACTTGAAGATTTTCTCAGACGAGGCAATGCAGTGTAGCTCATTTTCTATATTTGCTCCCGGTTTATAGCTTAACTTAATTTTTAGGAATACTGTCTGACCCACTTAATAATTTTTAGTTTCACCACATTCCTAATATTCTGATAATCTGAATCTTTCTGATAAGCAAATGGTACTTGCACTGACACCAGTACTTCTTAATAAAACCAACAGGTGGTGAACTTGTCATTTTGGCCAATATGCATATGTTAAACTGAGAAACACCTATCAAAGAGCTGAGTTTATAAGCATCATTAATCCAAGTTTTATATCGGTTGAAAGCCACGCAGCTAGAAAGCCTCAGGGCTTTTTTTATTTGAAGGAAAATTTAGAGAAATAGAGCATGATAGTGCATAATCTCCAGTGTGCATGTACAGCAATATGCAAGCAGTGGGTGGCCTACCGAAGAGTAACAGAGGCACAGATGAATGAAAAGAAATGTCAGCAGCTGTAGCGCGGTGGTTTCAGCTGGGTGAGTATAGGCTAATACCGCAACGGCTTGCTCAGCTTGCTTTCTGCAGTTTTAATGATGACTGATCCCTACGGTTTCTTAACCAGAAGCAAAATTCAGCTGAAGTACAACGCAGGAATGTTTGCAGAGACTATATGTAGCTTGTTCACGTTTTCATGCCTGTTTACTGGTATCATGAGCAACTGGTTACATGATCTTATTTAGACTTTAATAAACTTACTGTTATAACAGACACAAGGTGCTTCCTGGATCCAAGCATGTTTTCCACTTAGAAAAAGAAAACTTGCAGGAATAGCAACATTTAAGTTGGTAAGTAGCTAAACAGAGTTTCCACCCAGCATGACAGGGAAGGAAATAGCTTCTAAACTTCATTGAGTACTTATAGCTGCAGTCATTATTATGAACAACAACTCAAATGTTACAATTAAAAGCCTATTGATGGTTGACCATACTCTTTGACTCCAAAGCTTGATGTATTTCCAGGCATCGGAGGAAAAATCTGCAAAAGATAATTATGTCAAGCATTCAGAATCTTCTACTACTGACAGGAAGTCTATCTTCTTTTGGGGTATACATTATAGTGCCAATATCAGTCTTTAAATGTTTGTTTCTATTCAGATACCAGCATTACATCTACAAAAGGCATATTCTGAAGTGCCCTTAAACATTTAGGTATGAAATAATGACAAAGGCTAACAGATAAATCCTTTATTTCTTATGTTTATATATAGCCCTTAGAGGCCTATGTAGTTATTTAGACCCGTATATGCAAGCAATGTGCCCTTGTTGCCAAGAAGGCCAATGGAATTCTGGGCTGCATAGGGAAGAGTGTGGCCAGCAGGTCAAGGGAGGTCAATCTCCCGCTCTACTCTGCACTGTTGAGGCCACAACTGGAATACTGTGTCCAGTTCTGGGCTCCCCAGTTCAAGAGAGACAGGGAACTACTGGAGAGAGTCCAGTGTAGGGCAACAAAGATGACTGAGGGATTGGAGCATCTCCTTTATAAGGAAAGGCTGAGAGAGCTGGGACTCTTTAGCCTGGAGAAGAGAAGGCTGAGGGGAGACCTTATTAATGTTTACAGGTATCTAAAGAGTGGGTTTAAGGAGGATGGAGCCAGACTCTTTTCAGTGGTTCCCAGTAACAGGACGAGGGGTAACAGGCACAAGATGGAACATAGGAAGTTCCGATCAAGTATGAGAAAAAACTTCTTTACGGTGAGGGTGACAGAGCACTGGAACAGGCTGCCCAGGGAGGTTGTGGAGTCCCCTTCTCTGGAGACTTTCCAGACCCGCCTGGATGCAGTCCTGAGTAATGTGCTCTGGGCAATCCTGCTTTAGCAGGGGAGTTGGACTAGATGATCTCTAGAGGTCCCTTCCAACTCTGAAATTCCGTGATATATATGCGCCTATAAAATTTAAGTGTTGTGAATGGAACTTTGTGGTATCTCCTTTGACTAATTGCAGCAAGAATATTTTGCCATGCTATTCTGTTGTATAATTATTAAGTGAAGAGAACAAAGAAGTAACTGAAATCCCACTTCTTAGATGCTGGTGTTTATAATTTTCCATCTTGCAGCATATCTTATGTACACTAACTAGCTCACTTGTTGACACATTACTTACACCTTTGCACTCGAATGACCCTAGTCATTTTGCAGCTTGGTGTGCTCCCCACTGATTGAGTAGGCTCCATAAAGACTACTGTTTATACACAGCTGTAGCACTTACTTACTGTGAACGTGGTAGGGAGCATCCAGAATTGAGTTGCTCCTCAACAGAGTACAAGGCAGGAGCTGAGGATGATGGCCAGGTAGGCTCACTAGCAAGCAATACAGTCCTTACGCACTTAAGAAAAGCAGAGTAAGTCCCACAGCAGTAATTGGGGTTAGCCACAGCTCAGTGGCTGCTGGAAAAGCGTGTAGCAGCAAGGCAGGTCTGAAGTGAAGCCAAATCAGCAAGCTGAGGTAAAACAAGGATTAGCAATGTGGAGGGCTAGGCACATACATGCCTAGAAGGGCAGGAGTGTAAATGCAGCTCCCAAGGCGACGAGAATAGGGTGTGTGGGTGGAGGCTCCCATGGCTCTTTTGCATACCTTAGATGTTGCCACAGGTGCCTGGTCCAGGGCTGTGACATGTCAGAGATGACTGTGACCACAGGTGCCTCAGTTCTCCAAGGAGGAGAGTAGAGGTGGAAGAGGCTGTCAGTGCACTCGGGCTTCTGGCAGAAGTCTTCTCGGGAGGGCTGCAAGCTGAACACATTCCTCTTTCCATGCACTTCTCTGCGGTTGTAGTCAGTGTGATTGACTCTATAGTATCGTTCATTTGTGAAAACTTGTCTGAACTTATTTCTCTCTAAGTTACTCCCGTGTAGTGTCTTTGAGCTTGTAGTTCAACTTCCAGTTTCGATATTATAATTTTTCCTTTTTTTTTTTGTTTTGTTCCACAAGTTTGTCTTCTCTTCTTTAATTCTGTTGTTGTCTGTAATTGGTTGTTTCTGCATGGCATTTGTATCAATAAGTACAAATGGTTCTGTAAAATAAAATTGATTTCCAGGAAATGGAAGAGTTCTGTTTACTCAACACTCCCAAACTTACACCTTCAAAAATCATGTTCTCCTAAAAATAATAACATATGGAAATCCTTTTTTCTTGCATTTTAAACACTTGGGGTTTAGATTAACAAGTTCTCTGCAATGAGATCTTTGCAACTGTCAATAGAAGTTGATAGAATGTGTTTTCTGTTTTTTTATGAGCATGCTAAAAGTGTTATAAAATCATTGGCATCCACAGTGCAGGGCTCTGTGAAAAGAGACAGTAACTGCATCAAAAATTCCCTGCAGTGCTGTCATGGGATTTTCATACCAAAAACGTTAATAACTTCACAAATAATATTTTCTCTATGTAACTCTGAAGTGAAATATTCCAGCAATGTGTGATAGCAAAGGATTAGCCATATACTGCAGGAACCATTTTTCCTTTTTAGGCCTGATTCAGCAGATAAGTGTCCCTTCATTTCCAATCTTCCAGCATCTTCAAGAAATCTCACCTCGATCATGAAAACAGTATCTTAGATTTACAATATAGTTTCTTATTTAATAGCAACACAGCAGTCTTTTTAGTCTTTTCTATGATGAGTTTCTGAAATGCACTCTTCAGACGTATTTCAGAGTTGCTACAAACATATTCAGGCTATTATTTACCATTTCTTAGAAACAGCAGCTTTTATTCCCCTCTCATCAAACAAGCCAATTTTGAAGTGATGATGAAATAGTTCAGAAAATGTAGATTTTGAGATGTGAGCTGGGTTCATGACACATATGTTATTTAACTTAAGCTGGAATACAATGTCCATGAGATAATAGAGCTATCTTTTATTTCCTGAGTTGTAGAACAGTCTTCTGACAGTGTAACAGCAGCATGACAGGACTTTTTCATTATCACTGACTCTATATCATATTTGCTCAGGTTCTAGGTAAAAAACGAAAATCCTCCTAGCTGCAGCCGTGCATGCTCAGCCTGAGATCTCAGACATGATCTATCCTTTCAGGTTGTCACGTAGTTCCCGGCAAAAAATGACTCTACAAGGCCAAACCCTCTCTTTGCACGTGCTATTATCTCTCTTAGGTTTCACAGGTGTAACTGAAGGCAGAATTTGACACCATTAATGGAATTTAGTTAACACTTCTGTTGAAGATGTATGAGATGGAAAACCCTCCCTAGCACATTATTCATCTATTTATCTCAGCCCTGTGGTTGTTTTGGCTCTCTAGTGTTACCAGGCGTAGAGAGTAATAATGGTTTATTTTTTCCCTTGAAGCAACCCAGTGGTAATCTGAGAACCCTTGAAGAGTAGGTCTTGGAAGAAGATGTCATTGTTACACAAGTGCTTTACCAGTTAAATGGATGGATAACTGATACTATTCAAAGTGTCCAAATTCCATGAACTATAATGTCGAGCTTTACACAGCACTAGCAGCAGACAAAAATTATAACATAATTTTGGAGTGTGTAACAGTATGTAGTACATGGCAAGCAAACTGGCATTTTGCTGTTTATAGCTTGTCCCCATGGATATACACGTAATTCAAATTATGACTGATTATGAATTTATAGCTAAGCATCTATTTCCCCTCTTCACCCCTGTGAAGATATTCCAGCTATAGAAAAAAAAGTAACTAATTTTGAGTTTGCTTAATCTCTTCTGATATATTGCCTGCTGAGATTACAGTAACAGAAGTGATTATTATGGTGTTTTATCAGACAAGAAACAGGAAACATGTACAAGAAACATGTACATCAGGAAAATCAGATGCCTACAGGCTGGGTCATGGATTTAAATTTACAAAAGTCAGTTCTGACATGTCCTATTTCCAGTACCTGCATCCCTAAATGGATTTAGTAGAAAGGTTTAGACTCTTGGTTATACTCACCTGGAGCCTACTGGAGTTGCTACCAGTCCATCAGTGGTGCCCCAGGCTGAAATGGCACAGTCCCTTGGTGTGAGCAGACAGTCCCAGGGATGTGTGCACTACGTTAGCTGAGGGACAGCCCTGTGGTACCCAAGGCCACAATTACTTGCAACACTGTTATAATGGCTGTTCTGACATCCCTTTGGTTTTTACCATGCTGCACCTACATCAGGTTCCTCTAGTGTCTATGAGCGCTTCAGTTTTGGATATTCATCCCCCCCATACATATACACTGAATTATCTGCTTAGTGTTCACAATTTAAGCTTTTTTTTTTTTTTTTTTGCCTGGGACACTGTTTCTGCATGGTGCAAATGTACACTAAACAAGACATTTAAAAAACAGATGATCATTGAATGCTAGAATCTGTAGGATCTTCAAAATTTGGAAGATTTTACAGGGTTTTCACCCTTTATGTTACTCTTTGGAAAACAACCTGCAGGGAATGCTGACCCACCTTTAGGAATCCTGAGAGAAACAAGGGACCACAAATCAGAATGTTTTACAGCACGTACTAGGACAGAAAAAAATAGAAAACATTTTCAATTCTTTCACTGGAAAAAAAACACTACAGTCAGCAGCAGTACTCAGAGGAGTTCTTTAATAAGATTATCCTGTTATTGATACAGAAATAGGCAATTGTGTATTGTTGTTTTCCATTGGAGAAAATTAATTATTGGTCTACAGACTTTTGAAGTTATGAGTATGTAGGGAAATTTGGCAAAAAAATTTACTAGTGAGAAAATGGTGAAAGGCTCAGATTTATCATGTTACTATCCTGAAACTGTGGTAGACATAGAAGACACGTGGTAAGCGGCTTGTTTCAGAAGCAGCTGGAGCCTCAGAAGCCTGATGAAAGGGCCAGAAATACCATTCGGGATTACTCAACTCTTGGGCAGCATGGAGAAGTTAGATAGCTAATTAAAAGCTTTTGGATGTGATTACTTCTACCACAGAGACACCTGAACCTGGAAGAGTTTTATAAATGACTCAGATCTTAAACAGTTATGGAATATAGTAAAAGGCAAATTATGGAAGAGGCTACAGTTAGTCATTACAGCATTACACAGAGAATGCTGCAGCCTAATTACATTAGTTCCGGAACCTTACCAGCATATCTGATTTCTGTATCGATTTCTGGAAGCTAAATGTAATATCTGGTTCAGATGTACATCCAATACCTCAGATTAATAAAATGCTACTGGGCTTGGATGATGGCCAATATGTAACTAAACTTGACTTACCAAGTGATATTTCCAGATGCTTTTGGCTTCCCAGATTCCAGAAGCCAACTGTCTTTTCTGTACTCTATGAGGCATGCTAGTTTTAGCAGTCCGTTTAATTTATATTAAGCTCCGCCAGTATTTCCAAGACTGATGGAGAAAATAATTTATCTTAGCCACAGATGCACACCTTTATGCAGTGATCTATATCACTGACTTGTCTAGATGTAGATGGGAGACCTGCAGAAAGTAAAGATGGTCCTGGAACCTTTTAGGATGCTCATGTTTCCCTGCTAACCTGGCTAAATGACAAAATGGGTATGCTGAGATGAAATAAAAAGCATTACTTTTAAAAAGGAGGAGAGTAAGACTGTACTGGGTTTGGCTGGGAAGGAGTAAATTTTCCTTATAGCAGCCCCTATGGTGCTGTGTTTTGGATTTGTGGCTAAAACAGTGTGGATAACACACCAGTGTTCGGGCTGCTGCTGAAATGTGTTTGCACAAGCCTCACAGCTTTCTCTGTTTCCCACTCTGCCCCCCACAGTGAGTAGGCTGAGGGTGGGCAAGGAGTTTGAAAGGGACACAGCCAGGACACACCTAGATCGACCAAAGGAATATATAACACTGTGTTCAACAATAAAAACTGGGAAGAGGGAATTTTGGGGGAGGTAGCCATTGTTGGGCATCAGTCTGCTTGTGGGGGACAGTGAGCGAATGCCTTTGTATCACTGATTTTGTGTATTTTTTTTTCTTCCTCTCTCCTTCACTTATTAAACTGTCTTTAGCTTGACCAATGAGTTTTCTCATTTTTGCTTTTGCTGTTCTCTCCCCTGTCCTGTTGCAGGGGAGAGAGTGAGCGAGGGGTTGTGTGGTGCATAACCATTGGCCAGGGTCAACCCATCACAGACTGGTGAAGAAAAGGCTTCTGCGGAGTGCCCTGTTCTTACCAGTAAGCAAAAGATAATTGTTCTGTTGACTCGATCTGAATATTCACAACTTACAGACGGCTTTTTAGCTTAGTACGTTTGTTATAGAACAATGCATTCTGTAAGGCATAACCACAAGCAACTTGTGTGAGTGCAGCAGGTGAGACAACATGCATCTTTTGCAATACCTCATTTGTAGGTGAAGCCTCAGAGCTAAAGGTGTTCAGATCCATTCCTTGATCTCATTTCTCTCTCTTCCATGACAGAACAATTAGATGGTGATAGAAAATGACCGTCTGTCTACATAGAGGACAATTAAGCTCTTAAACACCACCTGCTTGAAGTCTGTTCTTTTAAGTGACTGATGTTTACCCATTAAAATATTTGCAGTTTATACATGAGAGAAATCCCATACTGACTGTGTCATACCTATAGGTAAGACCCTAGCATAGAGACATTGATTCACATTAATTGGGACCACATATGTAATTTAGACTTTTTCTCAACATACACTATTCAGTAGAAGTACCTATACAGGACGTTCTGTTTTACAGATTATATGAGGGAGAAGAAATGCAACCTTTCCTTCTGCTTCATGGTCCTCAATCATCTTATCGTGTCTCCTCCATCCCCAAGACAGTAGCCCATGTCTGCCCCGAACTATGACTGCTTGGTTGAGTATTTTTAAGATGAAGCTTTTGGAATAACTGAATGTTTCTGTCAAGAAAAAAAAAACAACACTGAAAACATCCTGTAGCTGCAGAAAAATTCCTAGATGTGAATATTACTTTTATGCAGTAGTCATGTCAGAAAAGGTAGGAACAATCCAATGTGAATCAGAGCCAAGAACAATATGTGACTTAGCACAGAAGCATGTGGATTTTACCAGCTCAGGAACAGATGTAATTTAGATGTGAGAGTCCACAGTAACATGGAAAATCAGTTCATGCCTTTTTTTAAACAAAAAACCAATTGTATAATTGCATTAGCGCATGGCCAAGCTACAGCTAGCATTGCTTTCATAATCCCAAAGTAGGGTTGCATTTGATTCTAGCATCTCTGAGATAACGTAGATTCTTGCACATATCTCTGCCAGACTTTGGAATGGATGTTGAGTCTCCATCAAACTTTTGAACATAGTCAATTTGTTCAGGGTTGACTCAGCTCTACTCTGCACTTACGAAATCGCTTTCTTTTTCTACCTGTCTGCAGATTCATTAACAGTGACTGCTGCTGTTTTCACATGCATAAATGCATGGAATTTTTTTTTTTTTTTTTTTAGAATAGCTCAGAACTAAACAGGCGACAAAAATATGCATATTGAGTTCTGCTGTGGGCAATCTCTTGGGACCACGCATAAATCGTACTGAGTTGGAGTATACAAAGGAAAGAATCTGTACACAGCAGACTAGAGAATAGGATGGAGGGAGGCAGTTTTTAAAGTTGACCTCAGCTCCTCCATTGCATGCTCTGCCTTCACTGACAGCAGTCCTATTTAATATAAATTAGCAACATACACGAGTGGTAACCACAGAATATGCACTGCGCTTCAAATCTACTTCCTTGTCTCCTTTGCAGGAGCTTGTTTATGGGACTGCAGCCCCACGTATATATGTAACCTAACAAATACCTTTTTATCTTAATTTATGTGTATAAACTCTGGGGCAAATCATGTTCCCTGTCACTGCTTTTGCTATAAGACCAGTGTTTAGGCATTAAAGTAGGTAAGATTGATTGTCTTACAGGTGGCCATGAGGGTTTAAATAAGCTCCAAGCAGTCTGACCCCATTTAGTTCCTGAATGAGGAAAAGGCAGAGAACAGAGCGCTTCCTACTGGAGCGACAACAGAGAGACAATGATTGACCCAGCTCTGGGTCCACTTCTAGAAAGAAAACACTGTCATTCACTTCTATTATTCTATCCACGAGTTACTTTTAGAGAAATATTTATTCCTACCTCCTTGAAAAATAACTGCAACTTTGGAATTGATTCCAGTATGAACAAGACCAAGTCATTATTGCAGTATAACCCTTTCATGGGATTTTTCTGTAAGGATAAATAATATTTTGTTGAGTTGGCAGTTCCAATGAGATTCCCCTTTTGTTTTCCCTGTCCCAACTTTTTCCACTCCTCCTTGTTTTTCATGAATTCTTTTCACTCAATCATGATTATGACTTACCCACATTTGGCCATGATCTATGTGTCCTTGAGCACGCTATCTTAGTCCTTTTTTTGGTAAAAAATACGCATTTGTTTTAAGTGCAAAGATAACAGAAATGAAGACGTTTTGAAAGGTCTTTGGTCAGATGCTTAATGGCTGCACATATGGTAGGCATAACAGATTACGCTCAACGTGACTGTGAGAAGTAAATAAACTCTAAGCAATTTCACATCATTTCATTCCTGAAAGAAATTTTGACCTTGATACTCCTTGTTATGGATATAATTAAAAATAAATGAAGATGCTTTGTGCTGAGCTAACTAACAGGTTCTAGAATAACAATGAAGCTCTACATTGAATCAAGGTGTTCCATAAACCTTTAATTTCCTTGAAAAAACAGTAATTTATTTCATGGTAATCTACTCTTTGCTGAACAAGTGTTGCATTTTCTCAGTGGCAAAGTAAACCAGCTGGAGACTTAATGTAAGGAGTAACTCAGCACTGCAAAATACTGTGTATGCAAAGAGATTTGCAGTTTAATTCAGAGGTCAAAAGGCATGTTGCTTCTAAATGATATTGGAGAAATAGCTTGGAATGATGCCCCTTCCTTAATTCTGAGCAGTAAAGAACAGACAAATTAAAATGTCAGTATACTGAATTGAAAACTGGTTTATGATAAGACACTTGAGCCAGCAAACAACTTTCCAAATACCACACGTGATAGTAGATTTACAGTTCTTGATGGGAAGACTAGTGCTAATTTTCAGCATTCAACATATCAGTGAGGCAGTGCTGGAATTCAGTGCTCACTTTTATATTATACTGGTCAGTATTTAAAAACTAAAAAATTCTAAACTTGGGTAGAGGAAGGAGACTTAGGCAAGGAAGGAGAGGCGGGGGTGTGGCTCTGTACATTAGGGAATGTTTTGATTGTATAGAGCTAGATTCCATATATCTTTAATATCATTAATATCTTTATCAATGATCAGGATGAGGGGATTGAGTGCACCCTCAGTAAG
>VWZL01003117.1:314855-409992 GCA_013396915.1 Stercorarius parasiticus
GACCTCATTGCCCTCTACAACTACCTGAAAGGAGGGTGCAGAGAGGTGGGTGTTGGCCTCTTCTCCCAGGTGAATAATGACAGGACCAGAGGAAATGGTGTGAAGTTGCGGCAGGGGAGGTTTAGGTTAGCTATTAGGAAGAATTCCTTTCCTGAAAGAGTGGTCAGGCCCTGGAACAGCCTGCCCAGGGAGGTGGTTGAGTCACTGTCCCTAGAGGTATTTAAGAAATGTGTAGATTTGGCACTTCAGGGCATGCTCCAGTGACAGAGCTTGTAGGGGGTTTTTTGTGTGTGCATATGGTTGGACTCGATGATCTCAAACGTCCTATCCAACCATGAAGATTCTATGATTCTATGATATGGCACCCTAATTCAGGCAGCAAAAGCTAATTCTGTAGGAAAGTATTGGGTTTACTTGTTAGAGGCACTGGTATTTGTAGTTTTACTTAGTAAAATGCTCTGAATAACTTCATATCAGCTTACACAACGGACAAAAAAAAACATTCTATTTGAGACTGACGGAAATAGATAACTATGAATTAAAAAAGAATAGCTTTCTCCATGGCACAAGATGATGATGAAACAAATAATGGTATTTCACTAATCCTGCTTCAAGCCTATAAATTCTGGAGATAAGTATGCTGGGCAGATTCCTTTGTTTAGCTATGAGTTCAATAAGCTCTTTACTTAATAACAGTTCATTTGTAATGCAAGTGTATTTGGAGTATAAAATCCAAGAGTGATGGCTCAGTCAATATTTTCATTGGGTAAAAAAACCTACCAGCTGATTCATAGCCTTATCTTCTACTTCTCAGGATAAACTTCTAAATACCGTTGTCAGATGACGAATTTTTGTATTGCTAAGCTTTCTTAAGTGCTATATTGTACTAAACTCAAGCAGTTGAAGCTCCCACACTCTTTCACCCATATGAACACTCATCTTGAGACTGGCTTTATCAATTCAAATCCAAATAATGAAAGATAAAATTTGGTGCATTTTTTCTCTGCAAATATGGGTGTTCCTTTAGGACTTCTTTGTCTCAGTTCTCTCAGCAGCTTATAGGCATCTGAAAGCTCTTTTAAATTTGCTTTAAAAATTTCTAGTCCTGCTGCTATCTGTCTTCAAACTCTATTTACTTTGAAGAGCTAAGGATCTCTTCTCACACTGGATTCATTTGAGCTCATGGACTTCTGCATTAATACTTCAGCACTTCTGCACAGAAACGGCTACACTTCGAAGCCCAGCTATTAGGAATTCCCACTTCATCACATTTCATTCAATATATTTTAAAATATTTTCCCCAGATAACCTACTGGTTTAAAGCAAAAAGTCTCCATTTCTCACAGCTTGCAGTACCAAGGAGTGTACATCCAACCACATCAATACACAGAAGAAACCTCATGCACTTTTCTGTATCTGGATTCAGAGGGCAACTATGTGGATGGCAAGAGGAGCAGCTACACACGCCCACGACAACCTTACATCATAAGGTGAAAACCAGAAAGTAAGAAATAGAAAAAACATTTAATCTCTGATGTCCCAGTAATGCCCTGCCCATTCTTCTTTCTTTAGGAGAGTGTCAATTTCCTAATAGATAGATTCATGGTCCTCTGGGCAAAACACTATTCATTACATCTCAGTCCCACAATTGTCTTGAATTGTCTAGGAAAAAAATGTGTCTGTAAGTACATGCATCGTGTGCTTACACTATTTGGGATTAACTAAAATCAGGAGGAATGTATGGCATTTATTTAAAGAAAAACACCACTTCTGCAACGTGGGATTCTCATAGGAATATTCTAATCTCTGGACCTCAATGCGTCACTTTTTTCTCTTATTTTTGCATATGGGATTAGACATGTTTTTGCACTGGGTAGAATTTGCAAATCAGAGTTATTTATTAGTCCTAAGTCTATTTAATAGAGATGTACTATTCAAATGTCCTTTGGGACAAAGGGATATTTGGGCCTGCAGAGCTTGGAAGAAGATCTGGCTGTTTGCTCCATTACAGGTAGCTATACCAAGAATCAAACTGAAGTTATACAAATCATGACTATTTTAACAGTAAGAATAATTAATCTCTGAAATATTTTATTTATAGTGGATGTGTATCCTCAACTTCATGGACAATTTAAGTCAAGACAATTAGCTATTTTCCTAAACTGTGTTAGCTCATACAAATGACGTTTTTGAGATAACAAATGACTCCCTGAAATTCTGTGGTCTTCACTAACTCAGAATGCATGTTCTTAATGACCCCCTCCAGCTATAAAATCTCTAGAAAATCATCTAGATTTTCTCTAGAAAATACATTAATTTCTTCTATTTGATGCGGAGATGGTCCTCACATGAGACTTTTAGTTCAGTATGTTTTTATGTGCTTTGGACGACTGTGTCCGTGATAGAAATAGCTGCAGGGCCACCTATCTTCTGTTGTGACTGTATCCTTGCAGGCTTTTTGCTCTCACATGACACCAGCTGACAGGCAGCTCCTACTCTTTCTTTCCTCCCACATGCGAATATTTCTGTTGGCGGATTAGCCAATTTGCTGGCAGAGTAAAAGATAATAGCGTGCATATAAGACCAGTAAAATGAACATAAATAATTTCTGCTGATGGCAATGTTTGAATTGACTCTACCACAATTTAGAATTAACAAAATTCCTTAGATACTACTCTCTGCAAACTGTTGGCAATTGCTGACTTTAACAGCAATCCCAGCACATGCAATTAGGTCAGCTATTTGCAGAGTGCCCCCGGGGAACTGTGGCCAGCCAGGTGTTCCAGTGCCTATCTATCACTGCTACCCACTCCAAAAAAAAAGTCTATCTGTGCTATACGTTGCTGTGTCATTTTTCCTCTACTTTTGTCATCTATTCTACATTTTATTAGGATAGTTTTCTGCCTAGCGAGATGCTAATGTAGCCTTTGGTTCTGTCTCTCAGGTGATTTATATGTGGGGGAAAGGCAGAAACAAGCCTGCTGTCAAAGGCAAAAAATATCTTAACCGTGTTCATACACAGACATGCTCCAGCATTAGGGTTAAGTGTCACCACAAATCTGCAGGGTACCCATTAGATTTCTTCAGTATATAGGTGAATATAAAATACATTTGTAAAATGATGGTGCTCTTGTGTGGGAATAGCCATTGGTAGTAAACACAATTACTAAAGTCTATTTTCTATTAATTAATGTTATTTTTCATTGGATATCTGTGTCTACTTAAGTACACTTTAATGTAGTTTTTTCTTGGGGACAACGTTTGCTGAGCTTAGCAGGTGACTACCATTCTCTGACATTTAAATACACTGACACAGTCTTCTAGGACCCTGTTTCAATTCTATGCTTAGCAAAACAGGCATCATTTTAGTACCTCCTTATTCTCCGTTTTCGAAAGCATGTTTTTGATCTTTGTCAAACTCGAAAGTTTATGAATGCGTTAGATTCATGCCTTTGTTTTTAAATGTATGTAGCCAGATGATCTTATGGCTAAAAATATAAAATTTAGATGATAAAATAAAGCATTTATCCAGTATTCTTACTTTATGCCTTACTTCATATTTGTACAATTTTTCACATTTTTCTCCTTTTTTTTCTCTCTGTAATGTAAAATAGTCTGATCTATCATTTTTGTTTATTCCAATATTTTTTTTTTGTGAGATAAGTTATACACTTTCCAACTATGTCATGGTGGAACTGAGATGAAAAGTTAGAAGTCAGAAGTTAATACTAATACAATTCAGGATCTTCAGAGCTGGGTTTTTAGTTCAGGCCCTCCTCTACATCAGAACAACTATTATTGCTTGTTTCAAGATGGCCTTATTGAGACATTTCTGAAAAGTAAGAATAATATTGGTGAGGCTCCGATTATCAGAAGAACATTGAAAGGAACAAGTGCAAATAATTGAACGACAAGTCTACGATAATCTTTCAGGGCTTAAAAAAAAATCCATTCACATTCTCTTTCGTTTTCTCATGTTGTATCTTCTTTCAGGGAAAGCAGCTTAGAAAGATTCAGGTGCAAGCATTAGCAAGTAAATGAAACTGTGGATGGGCAACAATAAAGCTAGTTACCTCCTCTACTCATCAGCTTCTAACTACAATAAGAACTGCCTTTGGGCAAGAGAGGTGCACCATTAAGCAAGCTAAAAGATGTGAAAAGAAATATCTATTAAATTTCTAGGTAGATTTTCTACTGACTGAGACTGAAGGCCATTTTACTTACTCACAGACTAACATGCAATCAATATTAATTATCAAAGAAAGGAGTGAATAACATTCTTGTGATAAGATCAGCACAGGGTAATGAACTGAAGCAACATAAAAGCATTATTTCAATATAGTGAACTCATACATGACATCAGAATTTTTTAAAAAACTAAACCCGTTATCACCAGAAAGCTAGAGACATTTGGCTAGACTTCACTTTCATCTTTTTATCTGCCTGCAAAGTTAGGTACAGCATACTGCATAGTCATCTCAGAGAATAAGTTATAATGGGACTCTGACTGAAGTTTTTTCAGTAAGACTATATTCAGATACAAGAAGTCCAATTCAGTTTTGAGTGCTAATTCCTTATAAAGTACCAAGAACCTCCATGTTTTACAATGTGGCCTTATCAGTTGTTTAATCAATATGCTCTGCCAGAGTATGCTGTCATAAAAGGCATTCTAAAGTAAAACGAAACATCCTTCACTATGCATTGTTAAACTCTATAGTCCGATCATTTTCATCAGTTGTTATACACTGCATAGCAATAATGATAATCCATTTTACTAGGTAACAAAATAGATTTGGTGGGAGGTGGAAAAAAGGAAATGGAAGAATTTCATTGTTCAAATTATTTTCCTTCATTTAGTATTAAACAAGAGCTGATTATACAGTTAACAAATGTAGGGCAATTGAAAATTTATCACTTTTGAGCTTGATCCCTCCTATTGATAGGACTCTCCTTTTTGTAGGACAGTAGACTTCTGGAGACAATGTTTCCGTCACACAGAAGTTATGGTGGAGATATATCAATGTTTATATTGCTCTGTACTACAAAGTTGTGGGATAAATTGAGTTGCCTTTGAGCATGGAATGAGCCCACTCAGAATGGTGGTTGGGTAGCATGCAGTAGTGAGTCAAGAGGTCTGGGCGGTTCACACATACTGCAAAAAGCACTCAATGCAGCTGCCAGAAATATCTTCCTAGACTTAGACTACTTTATTTTAGACTCTAAATTGTTCAGAACATTCAGCCACACCACTTTAAATCCTATTTTTATATCTGTAATTTTATAGATTAATTCCATATTGCACTTGCAGCAAAACTGACACAGTACCACAATTCTGAAACCTTTAGGTGGCATGAAACACATGAGTTACTGAATATGAATGCTAATAAATGGTTCATAATCGGGCTAAACAGGAATACAGATTCTGCTAAATCACAGAGTAATGATCCAAATCCAGCTTTTACAGAAGCCACTATTTTAAAAGCCAGCACATGCCATACGGTGTTGGCGGTGATATCACAATTATCCACCGCTCCAAAAACCAACTACTTGCTCGATTTTTAGAATGTCTTGAAAGCATCTGATGAATCAAAGAAAAGAATTATATTGAAGTATTTTCAAGCAATGCACCATCTCCTCACAACTAGTGATTTTTATTAATTTCCTTTTTTAAAGTATTGTTCCAATTTAATTTTTCAGATGCTTACAACTGTATCTTACATTTTTCTTTAATGAAAAAAAAGTGACTAGTAGTTCTTAGTAGAAAATATTCTGCATGCAATTTTCATCTCTCTTCCAGGGTAGCTCTTTTATTCTTGAATAACTTTTAAGGGAAGCTTCCAGTCAGACTATATTTTTAGTTCTAGTTTGTATCTTGCACAATCTGTCTTGACTGGCAAAACTGTGGATTCCTGTACCTATATAGTTTATCAGACTAAGGGGTGTTGACCCCCCAAGCCAAAATGTAATAGTGCGAGACTGACTATTCTTCTGGATCATGGATTCATAAGACAGTATCTAGCTTGTATTCTTACTCTGACAGAGCTTCTTCTCTCATTTCTGTTAGTCTTCAGAGACATATTCAGCACTGGAATTTTATTCTGTAGATACTGTAGAGAGATATATAGTTCCTTTAGGATTAAACTCTGCAAGTTATTTCACTCATATTAAAATCTCTGGAGACCAATGCTGCTTAGTATGCAGAAAGACCAGACCCTTCAGCTCCCCAAGTAAGTATTTATAATAGAGTTGGTCAGAAATTGGAATACTTCCATGGAAGCATCTTGGTTTTGGCAAAACTACAACTTTTGACAGCAAACTGGTCAATATTTTTCTCTGCTTCTAATGTGTAGCTTCCATCAAAAAACAGTATCATCATTCTTTTCAGGAAGAATGTGCATTTAACGGGGAATTCAGTTAAGAGTTTAGTATTCCTTTTTTCCAAAAAATGTTCTCATTGTTATGCTTGCAATCACTCTTACCTATTTATTATGGTGACATTGAAAATACTGATTAAAAGAATGTTCTTAGACTCTCTTTCTCTCTCCACAAATTTTGCCTCATGACAGGGTGTTGTCAGTAGAGGGGAATAAAAAGGTCTGTTTTCTGTTTTCTGTATTCTTTTAATATTCTGTTTCTAGAGAAATATATACTACCAGGACATTTCTCACTATTGCAAAATTGTTGTCCAAATAGACACTAGAAAAAAAAGACCATTAATACAGGCTGGGTATTCTGAGATGTGGTGCCTTCTGCAATTCTTCATTGAACCAGCTGGAAATTATGCCACTTCAGACTTTATCTTTGTCTAACAAAAAGAAAGATTAGTCTGCAACTTAATATTGGCTTCAAATGGGAAAATTTTGAGAAATTAAAGGAATTATGAATGACGTTATCTAGGCTGAAGAGTTTAGAGACCTCAGCATGAAAGCTTTAAAGGCACAGAGATTTTCTGGAAACTATGTTTCAAATAAACTTACTAAAAAATACTCCAGGCCTAAAGTGCGTTAGGAATAGCAGCAATGGTACAAAATAAAAAAGGTGGATTGTCAAAGAAAGGAAAGAGAGGTTAAGAAGAAGCTTCAAAAAGCAATTCTGATCTTGAAAATAAATAAAAAAATAATCAAAAATGCAACTGCTTAAATAAAAAGAGAATAAGAAAAGAAGAAATGTGTTCACTAAGAACTTAGGAAGGTAAAATTTTAAAGGTAAATAAGTTTTGCTGAAAAGCTAAATAAATATTTTATCCCAGTTTCTTATAAGGAATTAGGAAGGACAGAGGAACCCTTGTGGCTAAAAGTAATTTAATTGTTTACAGTCAGGTGGTAGGAAACCTCAGAATTTAGTGCACTCCATGCTGAGTGCGAGGGCAAAAAAAAAAGTCTGTCTTCAAATTCTGACAGAACCAATGAACATTTTCATACTTTAAAGGTATATAAGCTAACGGAAAAAGTGATAATATGCAAGACATGTTTACTAACAGTGAGTAATGATGGACAAGTGCATTGTCTTTTTAAAGAAATAACTGATTGCATATTTAATCTATGGGAAGAAGTCATATACATATTTGCATGGGAAATAGCTGGCTAACTTCAGAAATGCAGAACAGTAAACTGCAACTATGGACGGGATACAGAAGTATAACTTTAGACATGAACATGGGATGTATGAAAAGGATATATCAGGCTACAGGAAGTGTTTTGTGGAGTTATACAAGGATTGGTTCTGGGACAAACCTTACTAAATACCCTCAGTTACTTTGGCATAAAACAAAGAACTGTAGTTGTGAAATTTGCTGATAACTGAGTTAGCAGACATCATCAATACACTGCAGAATTGGAGTATTCTATTGGAAAAACTAGAGTTTAGTGGTAGAAATAGAATGACATTTATTATTATGAAGTCAAAGTTACTCCAACGTAGCAGATAATAGTTTTGTTATTGGCCTCTAACAGTGAGTGCCCGTCACCTGGAAACAATAGGGCAGAAAAGCATTGTCCTGCCAGTGTGAAATTAGTTTAAAAATCTTCCAAGTTTTACAGGTCTTGTTTATCGGATGACTAATATGTATCAAAGGAATACACCATGAAGAAGGTGTAGAGACTATAAACAGTAAGGTAATTCTATTAGATATTACAAAATATTACTGTTATTGTACAAGATCCTGCTGAAGCTCCATCTGGAATACCATATATAAATCTGGTCACCTATATTCAAGAAAGATTAATTTGTACCAAAACAGCTGCTGAGAAGGACTATTGAAATGCTGAAGGGAGAACTAAGCTTGTTTAGCCTAGCAAAAAATAGAGGTTGTAAGGGCATTGCATTGTTCTCAGTAAATACATAGGAAATATAAATACTGGGCAGGAATAAAATCATTTTTTGAAAGAACAAATATCTTTTAACAAGAGGAGAATTACTTTGAAAAAGGATTCTAACCATGAGATTGACAAAATACCAGAAGCAAAAATGCAGGAGGCCACTTCCTATTAATAAAAAAATTCAGAATCATAATAGCTGCCTTTCAGGCATGGTATTCAAACTGTTGCAGTTTTCACTTTTACTCTGCAAACAGAATACCTCCTAAATTTGGTTACTGTAAAATATTATACCAAAATCCTGTACTTCAGGTGTAGCATCTTTTGTTTCCTCATGTGTGTCGGAAGGGGAACCATTAAGCAGAATGAGGATACTGTTAAAAGTTTTTCGATGAGGACTTGGTCAATTGGGGAGTTAGGAACGTTTTTCTATATGATATTTTGGAACTTCCTCACCAACATAAATCCTCTTACAGGGTCTTCTATCACATGTGCGACAAAAAAAAGACAGTTTACTGTTTCTCTCTTCTTGGGACTCTTGGCAGAGAGGATGTGGATGGGACTGGAACTAGAATTGGCCACCCAGTCTCTAGAGGGACATATGCCATTTGCTACAAGTTACTTCTGTCCCTGGGCTGCTGCAGTTTGGACCATGGCAAAGAGTGAGTGCGCCATGGCAGGATCTCTGATAGCTGCATTCACTGGCTGTGATCGTGCCCTTACTCACTGAAGTCAAAGTATTTGACCAAGTGCTGACTCAAAACTGAGACATATTTCAGTAGTTCACTCTTTCCTTAAGTAGCAAACCTGTAATAATTCTGAATATCATTGATGGAAAATTTTATTCACTCACCCTTAAGCTGTATAGTTTATACACCGTTCATTCCAATAATCTTGTAACTCTGCCCTTATAAATAGTATCCATTATACCTCCCTGGGTTTCATACAAGGAGTGCCTGAAAAACACATGAACGATATAATTTAATTACAGGGAGATAAAAGATGTTAAGGGTGATAAATGTATTTTATGACCTTTAAAATGAAGCCAGACAACTTTCATATCATTTCTGGTTTTGCAAGCCTTGGTAACTGTCTTGAGTTTCAGAAATAAACCCCATTTTGATGGAAACTGATTCTTATTCCACATTCATAAGGGATTGCATTGCTGGTGCTGTGAATAATATATCAGTTTTACAGTCACCACACAAAGTACTCAGGTAAACTTTCTTCAGATCTTGTCATACAAAATTGTATTAGAAAAGACAGAAATTACTCATTTAATGACAGACTAAAATTCAATAGCGTAACTCCAGAATGTAATGTAAGTACTAGGGGTGTTTGAAACCAAAAGGAATTTAAAATATAAAATGCTAGCTGCAGGTAATACTACTACTAAATATGCACAATATTGTATATAGCGATATTGAATTGGACACATTCTTTCTTACATACCATTATTTATAATTTCACCATCAATAGAAATCATTACAAAAATAATCTCTGCCAAACATTAGAATTCCAAAGGTCATGAGGCTGGATGACTGGGACTGTAAAATAAAGATCATATAGATGTTTCCTTACATTCCAGGAGATTATATATCTATTTCACTTCCAGAAATTGGAGTCCCAGTAGAGATGCCCCAATAGTCTATGGATTAACTTGTTTGAACATAAATCTTGGACTGGCTCTATTGTAGCTGGCTTAGAGTTACTCTGGATTTCTATCAGAAAAGACAATTCAGTGCAGAAATCTTTCCTTTTTTAGATGGCAGTGCTAATGTTAGTATACCAATTATTAAGTAATGTATAAACATTACTTCTCATATATTTTTGACTGTTTAGTCCTTCTATTTTACTAGCGTTATTTCAATTTCAGAGATATCTGTGGCCAGAGTTTTAAAATACATTTCATACTAAACAATTGTTTTTATTTTCCATAGTGAGACCACTTGTTTTAATTTATCTGATTGCTTTAGTCCAGAGATCATACGTCACATCATATGAAAGGGTAAAGAAAAATCCCTCATGATAGTCTGCAAGTTTAATTTAGCACTTGAAAAGTTTTGAGTTTCCCGTCTGCTGAGATTTAGAAAACATATCTTTGTGATGGTGTCTTTCTGCAGGTATTAAAATTGTAACTATGTGATAATTTTTAGCTGTGAATGTCAGAGTGGAGATTGCAAGTATGTTCCACAAGTAACAAACAATACCCATTTGTCTTTTTTTTTCCAATTCCTTTTTTATGCCCAAGGCAAAGGAGTTGGTCCAGTACCGAAAGCAGATTAACTGCTGCTAGAACTATTGCTTAGCTGATATTGCCTAGTTGGATGACAAAGACCAGAAGAGAAAGGTCATGGTGAGGATTCCTAGTGGAGCCACGGATTATAGAATCTGTAATTAATTTCCTTTTTCCTTTCTTTACTGGAAGCCACATCAAGACCTTTAGCCATCAAATTAAAGTAACCATTTATACTCCTTAGAAGAGGAAATATCTGGATGTTTTACATAACACGCTGAATAACTGCTGGCGTCCAACTTTATTTTGACCACTGCACATATGGAATTTTGGTTGTCGTGTGAGTTATTTCATTTGCTAAATAAAGGTTGCTCTTCTCTTTTGCATGTATTATGCCTGAGTCAGTCCAGATTTTCTTTGGCTTTGCTGTGCAAGTCTGTATTTACATCCTTCTTGCTGCAGACAGAAAACCATGTGTTGATCACTCGCTTTTATTGTCTCATTTTTGTTATGACGTAAGTATATCACCTTTCCTCTCTGTGGATAAGCACTTCACTCATGAGCTTTCTGCAGGTGCTGCAACAGCTTAATTCTGCTTATAACCTACTTCCAGGCTTTAAAATCTACTTGTAAATTGATTTTCACACTGTCAACTGAAGATCTTTCCCTGATACCTTCTTCTTCTAAGTCATGGCAATCATACTTCTGTCTCATACTAGCCACTGTCCTTGACAATACTTACTATCACTATAGGAAGTAAAATTCACTTACCTCATCCATGGAATCTGGACATATGTCAATGACACTAGGGTTTTACTTATAAAGAGCAAGGCATTTTACCATCTCTGCAAAATTAAGAGATATTCAGCTTGAATAAATATCCAAATATCCTAAGGTCTGGAATATCACTTCACACGAATAAACATTTGAATGTTTGATTACATGCTAAATATAGTAATCATTGAGGACTGTGAAAAGTATGATTTTTACTCTATAATGAATCCTGTGTAAGCTTTAATGGAACTAATTATCAATGGAAAAATTATTCTTATTTCTGAGAGATTTACAGAGAAGGGTATGTTTTGTCTATATGCAATCCAATGTTATAATACTTAATATATGCTGCAACTACCCAAACACTATACATGTAGTATTAGAGGAAGGAGATTTCTACATTAACTCTGACAAAATAAGCTTTGATTCATTATGATCCACTGAGGCTTGTTCACCCTTTCAAACAAGATTAAAGTTTCGTCTCCAGTGTGAGGACTAGGCAGTTGGGTATCTTCCTCTCCCCCCCTCCCCGACTCCGGAACTTGGTTGTCCTTCCTTTTGCTGTAAAACAAGTTGAAATGACAAACAATTTCACCTATGTCAAATGCATTTTTTAGCATCTGCATCTTCCTTTCTCACTACACAACCTTCTTCCCTGATGCCTCTGAAAATTGTTTCTTGTCAAAGAGTAAAAGGAACACTTTTTTCAGCTATTAGTGCTGTACTGTGACTTCAGCTGTGAACGTGTCTGCACCCAGTAGGTAGAAAGACTTGGTCAAACACGGCTCTTGTGTACACTGCAAATACTCTGGAGTCACAGCAGTGAAAAAAACGTCTAATTATGTTGATCTGTCCTTTTCTACTGTGTTCAGGGTGATGATGAAGTTAGTCCCCTTCCCAGATTCTTGAAAGCCTGTTCATGCTCAGCTTGAATAAAAATTTTCCTGGAGCTTGATATACAGGGTTAATACTTGTTGGAAGAAATATGATCAAAATAACCAAGCATCTATCTGAGGGTAATGAAGAAGAGGATTATCACTCTGGGTCAAAGCTAAAATGCTTGAGGGAAATCTTTATAACCAAAGTTTAAAAAAATATCTTTTGATCTCAAACGGGGCAGGATAGTGAAAAAAATCACAAGGAAAGGCAAGAAATAAATTCATGCCAAAAAGCAGCAGCTCAAAATGGAAGCTAAGAAGGTAATAGACTATTTTTCCAACCCATGGGATATTAAAACTGAAATAAATACAAGACATGACCACAATAGATTTGGACACCTATTTAGATGTGTAGTAGTCGTAGTCTCCCCAATTCCCTTATTTTGAAGGTGTCTGGGCAGCTTCCCCTCGAAGTCAGTTGGAGTACTGTGAATTAACAGCTGTTAGTTCGTTGTGGGTTTTTTTCCCCTGCCATTAGCTGTTTTTGAGTTTCATGCATATCTTTGCTGTTGGTACATTATTTTCTTCTCATATTCTCCACAACATTTTGCTGTTGATGATAGAAAAATGTACATGCTTTGCATATATATGAATGTATGGTACCTAGCACAATGGCCATCTAGCTGGGACACTTGGGTACTGGTAGTATAAAAATAGAGGAGGAAATAGAATTATCCACAGACAAAGTAATCCCTGAAGTGTAGATCCATCAAACTGGAAAATTTTAACTGCAAGGTGTCTCTTAGCTGTAAGTGAAATGTTAGCTTTCAAAACGGAGAAGTCATTTATAGGCAGGAGTTTTACTTTTATGAACTTTTCAAAGTACAGAACTAAACACAGAGCTCAGGTTCGGATCAGAATTTTTCCTGGGGTACAGTAGCTATATGCAGATAGGCACATATCATAAAATTCTGGGTTTAGTCTGGGTTTACTGGATTTACTTATTGCAGTTACTCCAAAGCACATAACAAGCCCTACTCTTATTTTTAATAACTAGTTTCAGTCAGTCCCTAATGTCATTAGTACAGCTCATTAATATCAGCTCTCTCCTGCACCCTCTTCCGCTTTCAAAATTAATTAAGCTAGTGGCGCATTAACTGGAAGGCAGAGGCCATAGCTTTATTTATGCAGAAAACAATAACAGAATAAATCAAGAGGGGTAATCCTAATGTTTTAGAATTGACCTTATGAAGGCATATTTTGCCAAATGACAACAGCATCTGTTCAAATGGAAAAAAACCCATACCAAGTGAAAGGAATGTTATCCACTCCTCTCTCAAATATCATGGAAATGTTGCTCATTTCTTACAGCCCCTCACCCCCATCAAGAACCCTCTTTGGTACGCATCATTCACTCCATTGTGCCATCAGCAGTCAGATTTTCCTTTTACTGTGTATTTTTTCATCCACCAAAAATGTTAGAAAGTTTTTTTGAATATAAAGATATGTAGTACAATTATGATAACTGATGTGGTATTTCCCTTCTGTGTCATAATATTTTTAAAGGAAGGTCAGCCTTCTGAATTATATACTCTTATATTTATACATGAAAACTGCCACAGAATATTCTTAAAAGGGCTAAAGAAGGTGGATACACCAGATATTTGCAGATAGGCATGGAAAAGGACTGTTTCTTTCTGCAGCTGTTAAAACAGGTGGCAGCATGTATCAGGGAGAAATGTTTGTGAAGACTGCCATTTTACTGGATTTTAATTCAAATATTGGTGATTAAAAGGTGACACCCCTTCCCCTCCAGTCCAGCTACAGCTGCAGGCTGCGTTTTGGCACTGCAGACTGGGAGCAGGAAACCCCAGTGTGATGCCTGGATGTTGTGCTGAGGATGCCTCCTTTGGCATGTGACTGGAGAAGGCTTTCCAGTGCATGCCGTAAGGTGTTGCATGGCTCTGGCTCCTTGTTCATCCTGTGCAGCTACAGGGATATGAGCCTCAGCCGTGCTGAGGCAGTATCTCCTAGGAGGGAAGGAAGGGGTTGTCAGCAGGTCCCTGAGGTCTAAGCACAACCTGTAGCATGTTGGGACGCTTTTGCCAGCCTTTCCTCCTGATGCCAAGGACCAGGATGAAATTACCCATCTCCTAGGGTCACTGTTGACTTTTCACACAGAATCACAGAATGGTCAGGGTTGGAAGGGACCTCTGGAGATCATCTAGTCCAACCCCCTGCCAAAACAGGGTCACCTACAGCAGGTTGCACAGGAATGCATCCAGGTGGGTTTTGAATATCTCCACAGAAGGAGACTCCACAACCTGTGCAGCTTGTTCCAGTGCTCTGTCACCCTCAAACTAAAGATGTTTTTCCTCATGTTGAGATGGAATTTCCTGTGTTATAGTTTGTGCCCATTTCCCATTGTCCTGTCGCTGAGCACCACTGAAAAGAGTCTGGCCCCATCCTCCTGACACCTGCCCTTTAGATATTGATAAGCATTGATGAGATCCCCTCTCAGTCTTCTCTTCTCCAGGCTAAACAGACCCAGGTCTGTCAGCCTTTCCTCATAAGAGAGGTGCTTCAGTCCCTTCATCATCTTTGTAGCCCTCTGCTGGACTCTCTCCAGTAGTTCCTGGTCTTTCTTGAACTGGGGAGCCCAGAACTGGACACGGTACTCCAGATGTGGCCTCACCAGGGCAGAGTAGAGGGGGAGGATGACCTCCCTCAACCTGCTGGCCACGCTTTTTTTAATGCCCCCCAGGATACCATTGGCTGCTGATTGCTATTTAAAGTAATAATTCAAAAGAACCTTCTTCCCACAAGCTTACATGTTCTTGTAGGTCCATGAGATCTGTTCATGTTCAATCTATCTGCTTGTGATCTGTCCTTTGTGATTTTGTTTAGATGAGGAGTTAAGACTACCCCTCCCGTCTTCCCCACCACACAGCTCTGCCTTTGTCTCCCCCTTGGCCCCATGCCACCTCCTAGTGTACAAACACCTCGATTTCTGACCAAGACCAGGCTCCTCCTCAGTTTCTCCATTTCTGAAAGTACTGGTGATATCCATAGAATACACTGGAAAAAATAGCAGTCAAACAGATGTGACATTTTGGACTCTTCATTAGCAGAAAGTATTCAGAAAGATATTGTCATGGTTACCAGGCTAACGGAAACCTTTCAGGACCCCTTCTTTGCAGGGTCTCATTGAGTGCACCCACTCAGGTGTGCGACCTGAAGCAGAGTACGCTACAGTAATATCACTGTGACGAAGGCCTGAATCACCTTTGGGTACCAATTTGAATTAATGTAGGAGGTTTAAGGTTTCCCTTCAAGGGCTTCCTTCTGGGAGCCTGTGTCAAAAATTGATTGAAGCAACTAATAGAGCTTTTTCCAAATACAGCATGTTCTGTTTGTTCCTCAAAGGTACGAAACATTTAGAATAAAGAGGGCTGATTGCTGACACACCTATATTATTTAAACCTTTTTATTCCGCTGTCAGCCTAGCCAGCTCCCACTCTGACAGACCCATCCCAAAGTGCTTATACACTTCGCTCTTTTTGGGGCCTTTCAGCCCAACAGCTTCTTCCTCTTCAGAAAAATGAAAGAGGTTTGAATTTTGCCTGGTTCCTTTTGTGTCCTTTAATATAACCTTGAGACTAATAAAACTGGGATGCAGCAGGTGATAAGTGCTTTCTTGTTTTGTCCTTATGATGGCACACTAACTTGCCATTGCTTTGACTAGATCTGCTCAGGCAGCCTGACACCTCCAAAAAGGGATAAGGATTTTTAAGCTCAGAATGCTGGTTTCGCTTGAACAAAAACTCAACCAGCGTTAAAAAACATCTTTTAAAACAGAAAACCTTGTGAGGAGTTAAGTGAGACAGAATGAAAGGCATCGCAAACATGCTTCCTGAAGGGTAGCCCCCTTCTTCCAGGCTTTCCCTCACTCTGGCAGCCCTTTGGGGACTCCCTTTGCTGTGGCTCCACAATCCATGTGTGACTCCACACCGTATTGTCTGCTTCCTGGAACATCACTTTTTTCCCCCTATCATTTCCTGGAGTTGTCTTTGTGTCGCCCTTTGCACCTCTCATGGCTTTCCCAGTTTTTGGGATGCCCAGTCTCCCCTGTGAGACCCGTCGTGCCCTGGGGAAGCTGCATGGCAGGATGGGGAATGGGACCAGTGAATAATAACGTGAAAAATCCCTTTCATTTCAGAGACTGACACCTAATTCAAGCATTCCTTCCTTAAAGGAATCTGGCATAGCAAAACACAGCAAACAGGAAAAGCAAATGACATCTATTATGGTCCTAAAAAAGAGAAAAAATTGATTTGAGCTTATACATATAGATATTTAGGTACATATATATGCATATATACATATATCTCGCACACACACAAAACTATATATGTTTATATAAATACAAATTCAGAAATGAGAAGGAAAAGATAACTGTGGATGGGATGAAATATTTTTGTGATATGAAACACAATAATTTTATTTCTGTTTTGAAAAAATCTACTGAAAAAAATCAATTAGAAAAAGAGACAGATTAAATAGCATTTGCAAAACTGAAGGATATATAAGGTGGTGCTGATGACAGCCCTTCTCTCACATACTCCAGACCCTGTGATTTGTATATACCCCTATGCCTACCCCCCATGGTGCCTGACCCAAATTCAGAGTTGTTTTCTGACTCATCGGATCTCATCTACCTCCAGAGTGTCCTAAGTACCATATAATAAAATACTCTGGGGTAAGCTAGTTTCAGTTTCACGTGGTGATGCTTTTCTACTTAAATATTCAGTGGTTGAGAAAGACAGCAGCACACTTGTGGGGCATATTGAAATTCTTCTTCTGAATAAGATTTTCACATCTTGGATCAAATCACCAGGCTGGAAGATATTCAAAAGGCAGCATTTGCTCGGTATCTGTGGTCAATGAAGGCCAACAGGCTCAGAAGGAAAAGTCCGTCAAACCTGGGGGAATAATTGAAACCCATTAAAGCCATCAGCTTCTAGAGCCAGTCTTCTTGATACATATCCGATACTCACAGGGTCACAGTCAAGGGGAGATACTGAGCGTAACCCACCCCAGAATACATCACAGTATTGTGGGAAGGAGTCCTTGTACAATATAGGATTAATCCCTTTCAAGCAGGGGAGAAAATTGATTTTGTGCCTCCATCAACCGAGATGAATGCCCTGGCCACTAGGTGGGAAGAGAAACATACAGAATCTGTATCACTTTCTTCCAAGTTATATTAATCTACTCTTTTCTACCTTTTTTGCAGAAGAAACTATTGAGTAATTTTAGGTCAACTGGACTATTTTTAAAGAATTATTTTATCAAGAAGGCAAATATTTCCTGTATTACACCAAGGCTCCCATGCTGAATACAGGCAGTTAACCAATTTCTCCCCAAAAAGTTGTTCCTCCTGTCCTTAAGTTGTGTGAAAGAGGGCACCTAAGGCTGACTTGTGGCAGCAGCCTACAGCAATATACAGCGGGAACACGGTAAATCATGTAAGATTCACAAAGTTCACACAGACAGACTCCCAGATAATCTCAGCCGTAACAAATAATACTACTTCATTAAGAAGTAATCCATAAACCTAAAGGTTATGTGTTAATGTGCTAAATGGTTTTGTATCGAATTTATATTACAGCGAAACCTTTGAATTTCTTGCTGCCTAATGTTAAGTAATAATGAAATGAGAACAAAACACCATTTTAAAACTTCTAATTTGAAGTTATGCTTCAACTGTCACTAGACTTTTAGCAAACTTTTTAAAAGTTTAATATTCTCTATGACTTAAGTTTCTAAGTAACTTCTAGCGCTCACAATCACACATACACACTGACTCCCACTCACCACTTAAGATCAGCCCATTATGAATGATAATTCCTCATTGAGACATATCGGGTAGGAGACAGACATTTGAGGACTACCAATTATGAACAGGCAAAGCTTCATTTACATGAAAGAAACTACAATATTTACAGCAGCTAAACATCTGACCTTCATGTTTCAGCTTTACTATTTGTGTTCTAAGAAAAATGAGCTTTTTAAAATACATCCTGTTTTTTAAATAGATGCTGTTTTGTTTGTATACAGATTCTTGTCGTAAAACGTGTTTTGCTAACTGAAAAAAAAAGCTGAACCAACTTCAGCCAACCAGTCAACCAAAATTTTTCAGCTTAACCTAAACATAAGATGTTTGAGACCAAAAGGAGAAGTTTGGAACATTATAATAGTGGACAGGGAATTGTAAGGCTGCAACTCAGTTGTCACTAACAATAGCTTTTACTGTGGAGAAAACTGCAATAATAGTAAATTTCATTTATAAAGTGCCGTTCTCAGAGTCCCAGAGAGTTTTGCATCCCAAGCAAGTAAAAGCAACACAGAAAACAGATCTTTCAAATTCTCCTTTAAAAAGCCAAATCCACAGCCAGCTTTCTAAATATAAATAGGAATTTCATTTCATTGTGAAAACACACACTAAAGGCTCAGACACCCACAGTCTTTAAATTATATTTAGGACAAAATCATGAATCAGGGTATTCTGACCTAGAAATTATACCAATTGGAAAAGAAAGAAAAGAAAAATTAAAGACCTAAGCCCCAATATTGCCAGAGGCCTTATAAATAAGAAAAAATACTTTAAAATCAATAGCATATTCAAAAGAATAGGGAAAACACTAACGTACTTTTATATTTTCATACATTTTTCTTATATCTATAATTCTGAAAGAAAATCTTTAACTGAGAAAAAAATATACCAGACTATATATATGTAGATTTAGCATTGTGATAGCTAATATCCCACAGGACAATGAAATAGAAAAAAAAAGTTTGACTTGTGATCCCAAAGAGATGATGCTGTGGTCCTTGAGGGCAACCGTATTAAGAAAAAAGTGTATTCTTTTCTATAATGGGAACAGAACATGGACTTCCTGTGCTGCACCCTGAAAGGATTAAATTAGTTCCTTGCTATGGGGAAGAGACAAGATCAGTACGCTGTAGAGAAGGACAAATCAGCTCTGACTCTTGAGAATGCTACTCTGGCACTCTGACACTAGGAAAATCATCACCAAAATACTAAATCCTCTTCAGGACTCTCAAAAGGGAAAGGAGGAGGCAGGTCGTGTATGGAATGTCTCTCTGCTGGCAGTCAACCCTTTTCCATGCCCTTTTCCCCAATGGCAAGGACAAGGTTCTGGCTGGGAACAGCTCTCCCATATCCTTTATTCCTTATGGACTACGGTATGTCAGCGGCATAAAGTGTGGCTATGGATGAGACATGGCATCACAAACAGGACACAAAAAGTTGTGCTATGGCCAAATCCTAATCATTAATCTGGTCGTATGCCATAATCTGGAATTTTTTAGTGGTATTTGTAGTAAGCAGCTGTAATCACAAGTATGTTACATCATGTCATCACTTTCTCTGAGTCACATTATGTGGACAAACCCATATTTGGTTTCTAAGTGACAAGTTCTATCACAAAATTACTAATTATTCATAATTGACCAAAAATTTGTTAACACTGATACACTGCAGATAAAGAGCTCCAATACTCTGTTTATTTGGTCTGTATGAAAGTTAAGGAATAAACAAACATCTTTTCAAGCACATAACTGAGTATTGAAAATCATGGGACATTATTTTCAAGCCAAAAATTATTTTGTCAGGATGATGACACTTTCAACCATGCTCTATTATTGTCTGCACTTTCCAAATCCAGGTTGGCCCAATGTGATATATGTATCATTATGATTTTTGAATGGACACGTTTGTCTTTGGATGCATCAGAAAGAATAGACAAAGGTTCTTTTCCAGAAATAAGCTAACAGTGTTTACTGATATCTATTTTTATCCTCTTTCTTTAAGAGAATCTATATTAGATGGGTAAACAAGGCAGCAGAGTATATATCATGCCACCAAAGAGAAAACACACCAGTGGAAGAGGGTATTACTTACTATGACACTAGATGAATTATGTCTGCTCATGAAGATAAATCATTATACTAGAAGGATCTTAAGATTGAATTGGAAATTGACATTTTCAAATATGACAATTAAGTTGATCGTCTGTTCTGTTAGTGAGGCATATATATATATATTATAATCACATGAATCAAACAGGCAAAAAATAAAGCCTTCAGCCCCACTCAGTGTCCAAAAAAAAAAAGTATTCTTCCAGTTGTGCAACTACCAATAATAATTACAAAGCAAGAAAAGCTTCATCATTAATGAAACAATGGAAGGAAACAGAATGCTAAAGCCAAATGCCAAAGGTAAAGTCACCATCAATTCACAGAAGTGCATTATACATTAAACTATGTCATGTTTATACTGCTTTAGAGGAGGCTGCAGCAGTTTGTCTGTAACAAACAAGGCAAAGTTTCAGCCACATTTTCGTCCAGGCTTCCAAGCCTTCAGTGTAATGCCAACATTCAGTTACCAGTTTATTCTGCTAAAATCATTTCTTTACCTCTCCCCATTTCTTTATCATTCCGAAATATATCCAGCGCTCAACTGTCATTGCTCAAAGAACTGTATATACATCTTTCCTTTTGCTTCATTTAAAGCTTCTGTAGACAGTCCCAGCATTTTTTGCCCATGTGCTAACCTAAATCATATTTTTCTACAGTCATCCTCTACTTCTAGAAGAGAAATAGTTCTGCTTGCTCACTGCTGAAAGCCATTGTTCATGACATTTGAAACGTAAGGTTTGCAGGATTCTTATAGCTGAGCATAGGCAGAAAAGTCCTTCGAGTGTGTGTGGTTAACAGAAAAGCTGCAGAGTGGCATCAACTGGGTGATGAATATAAAAGTACTTGTTGCCCTTTGAGTCTGCACTTTAGTGAGAAAAAAGTCTATCAATTTTCTTTGACTAAGATCCTGCCTGACAGATAGAAAGCCACATGGCTCTAGGGAGTTGAGCCTTACCAGGTGTTGCCACCCAGCCTCCGTGATGAAGCACAAGGGTTTCATCCTCATGTTACAGCCCCTTGTTTGGGACTCTCTGTCCAGGCAAAAGAGACTCTATAAGTGGGGTATACACAACTTTAATGTATAAAGGAGTTCTAGGGAGCTATTTGGACAAGCATTGTCATGCTTACCTCCGCTGATGCTGCACACCAAGACACCACAGCACAACATACAGGTGCCAGAAAGGTGGCCTCCAGGGCAGAAGGGTTAGACTCTGTAGCTATGTGGGACTGGTCCTGGATGTTGCTGAGCTGCTGTCTCTCATCAGCTAACAGTACTGACAGCTCGACCCGATGACCCCCAGGAAAACCAGTTAGCTTCCCTGTTTTCCTTTTGGGCTTTATACCATTCCTTGCTGTTGTTTTTCCTCTTGATTTATTAATGATCAAACCTACTTCTGTAACTTTTACCTTTTTCTGCCTCTATAGGCTGTCTCATGGCTCTTTCTCTGCAGTCTGAGTGAAGGTAACGCTGATAAGCCACATCAGGGCTGCACCCTGGGGTCCTTCATACCCACACAGCTAAAACCCTGGGAGTGGGGGAGCTCATGGCAGGGATTTCAGGGACAGGGTTTGATGGGAGATCCTTGAGAAGGTCTGCAGGTACAGACCTGGCATGGAAGCTGCAGGTTTTGTAAACCTCAGCAACAATGACCTATATTCTTCACTGCTATATACTCTCACTTTGATCTAGTACCTACTTGTTTAGGTATATACAGAGAATTTTTTTATTAACAAGCCCCATAATAATTCTGTTCCTCACACACATATAGAAAAAGACCAGTTGCAGCAATTGAGGTCATGAATGCAGCTAGAACAGACTGCACAGCATCTGCACTCTTTACTGCTGAAGTTATTTCTTGTTGTTAAATAATTGTTATCCTACAATCTGCCACAGTCGTCTTTGAAGTATTACAAAACTGTGTACCTTCATGACTCAAAAACGTTTTTCTTAATGTTCCAGGAGAGCAGTGTAAGGTTAAAGCTGAACTGATTATTCAATTAATAATGAAAAAGCAATCATTAATTGTTTCAAAACCTTGCTTATGAGAATAAATTAAAAAAGAAATAGTGCATATTTCAAATAAAATTGAATAGAACCTTCTTTGTTTATGAAAAAAGTCAATTAGGTTGCTTTTCAAAGCAATGTTTCACAAATTGTGCCTAAAGACAGTAAGAAATACTTGTCTCCAAAGATGAGGTCAGAAATGGTAGCAAAAGTAGCAAAACCTCCCCTGTACTATACTGTGTTAATGGTCATTTTCATTTTCCAAAGCAACACAGCAGTTGTTCATTTCTACATCTGCGTCTTCATCTGAATAATGGGCAAAATGTCCACTGACCTTTTTCCGTAGTTCGCCTGCGGTCATGGAGCGAAGATCATGTTGTATTGCACTGTGTTTCACAGGGTGGTCAAAGTTGGCTGCCAATGTGCAAATTCTAAACCATATTACAGGCTTCTATTTTAAGACATGAGAAATACCTTTTTATATAAGATTAAGCTTTCTGAAACACTACAACAGAGCTCATGAGGTGAATAACGGGTGGTTTTATGTCAGTAATGGCACCACTCCATGAACTGCTGAACTCATGTACAAAATGTTCTCCACATGCCTCATTGATATAGACCATTTGATTGCAAATGTGTTCTCTGGTATTAATCAGGAGGTTGTTAATCTTAATATCATCACGTGTTGTCACTAGGCATTTCCAGTAGGTAGACAATAGGACAGGGAATTTTTTACATAGATACTCCAATAAATGTGCATTAGTTGTCCCCACATGCAGTAAAAGACTGCAATAAATAAGGCATGGGAAAACTCATCTGGCAACATCACAGAAATCATAGTGGTTTTGTACGGAGCCTCCACATTTTGCTACATAGTCTTAAGGTGTAATTTGCACTAGGTTGCTTGCTTTCTGTTATCCGCAGGTGTTATGGTAGAGTACAGAAGAGTGTACTAGTAGCTCCAGGTTTTCCGTGTAGTATTCTATCCAAAGCTAAAGGTTTTCTAGAGCTTACTCCACGTCTCTCTTCTGCCTCTTTGCTTTTACCAGTGACTTCATTGAATGGTCGATTTTGATTTGTACCAGCTGTAAAGACACAACAGGCATATCAGGGAAATAAAGGTACAAGGACTAGGATTTGGTTTATATTTTAAACAAGAGATAAATATTTTTATCGTGGTATGAATGAAGTAAATTATTTACTTGTAAAGAACAAGGTTATAAGAAAAAGAATATAAAATGGTCCTGGCACAGAAACACAGAGCACAACAGTAAAAGGAAGTTTTTGCATTATCTTGATATCACTATGCTAAACACATATTCTTACTCTTGTGTTCACTAAGGTCTACCACAAAGCTTGCTTAAAGGGCTTGTCTCCACTCCACTCTTAAACCTGTTTTGGAAGGTCACTGCACTGAAAGTAGGAAACCTTTTTTTCCCCCTTAATTTCCAACCAAAGTTATTTTTTGCAACACCTACATCTACTGGTTTTGTTGTTTTAAATTTGCTCCTTTGAATTTAAGAGAGTCTTCCACATAACTGGTGTGTAGTCCTTGGGACACTCAGTCTTCACCTTCAAACTTTAATTTTGCTAGATTAAATAAACCAGCCTCTCTGTTTACTCTCACAGAAGACGACCAGTTCTCTGGTTCTCCTATTACCCATCTCTATACCAAAATCAGCTGGAATTCCCCCTTGCCCATGAATGTCTTAGAGCTGTATAGAGAAGTTTAGATGACAAATGTTATGAAACAATTATATTAATACTTCCCCATCACTAGTAAAAGCAGGTATTTTTGCTGGTGGCTTCTTTCAGGATCTGTCTTCCACTGGCAACTGGCCATTTTGGCTCACTAGCCATTACTGGCACTGCAGAGACTCCTTCTTTAGTGACCACAATTGACTGCTTAGAAGCTATTTCTAACATCAGTCCAGAGACGACACTCATTTAACCTTGTCCAGCCACAAAGCTTGGTCAAATACCAAAGCTGTCACTCAGTGTCCTTTATCCCACAGTCTGGCAAATAACGAGCACAACATTGTGTAGCAGTGATTAAACAGCACACAGGAGGTTTCAGCAGCTGGCAAACAGGGATTGCAAGTGATGACTATCCTTTATATCCATATGTTTTTCTATTCCATACAGTCTTCTGTCATGCATCTATCATGCATTTTAATAGGTATTTAGATTAGCCAAACACTAAGCATGTTTTCAAGGTCAGATGCCAAACGTTTAAATTTTTGCATGCTATATTGGTCCATTTCCCGATCTGCTCATCCTCCCTGCATGATCGTGTATCTATCTCGCATATATCCTCATTTGTCCTTCAATGGACCACAGACATACTGCTCTTTACCGTATGATCAGTTACATATCTGCAAAGGTTTTTAATGTTTTTAAGGCCATTCACAGCTGCATAAAAATGGTATTTCATATATTCGTGTGTGCATGTATACATCTGTGTAATACACACATATATACACTGAAATGAATAATACACTATGCACTCTCCAAGTGATGAACTGAAGCTTATGGCGTAAATTCAGATTAGTTCTTAAGTGTTTAGCTTATTAAAATTATGTCTGATTTATATTTTGCCAGATCTCAGGATCAGCTGTAATTTTCTGCCCAACATCTTGGAATTCATCTACACAATGGCCATGTGGCTTCATGTGATCAACAGATGTACCCTCAGTCTTTCTTTCTGTGCCAGGATTCTCACTGAAAGGTAGACCTTTATAGCTCGGTAATTGTCTTTTCGATACAGCCCATTGTCTCATCTTTACTTGTTTTTCTCCCCTACAGTTACTGAATTAATCCTGTTTTCCCCCTTTGAACTAGTAGTCTTCTGTGTATAAAAAACTTTACTAAGTAGTTATTAAAAGAGATAGAGAAGTCTCTAATTGTCCTGAAAAATTAATTATTCTCTCAAAGACAAAGATTACTATCTCTAATATAAACTATCTTTGATAAACCCACATTATAGGGGTTTTCACACTGTTTTTACTTCCACGTTGAGATCTTCAATATTTTTTCAGTACCACTGAATGCAGGATCTGGCTGTTAAAACTACAATCTTCCATGTTATCTTCTTTCCCACACCCTCCACCACATGTAAGAACTGTATTTGCTACTTTTCAGTCGGGCAGTCTCATGAATAATTAAAAATATTTTCTTTCAAACTTTCATTATTAATGCTAAATACTTCAGTTTCCTGTAATCAGCAGTCTATTCTTGTTAATTTGAGTGATAAAGCTGTGAGATTTTTGTTCAAACCTGACACTGTTGCCTTCCGTTCGTATTGACAATTGCCACCAGTGGCTATTTGATAAAGAAACTTTCATCTACATATAAACACAAAGGTCACAAAACCTCCTGCAATTCCTGCCAATATCATAATAACCTTTCATCATTCATCTCCGAAGTGACTTTAACCCAAACAGATCTTAGACTGTCCATGCTAAGAGAAGGTTCATGAGGACCTCATCACAATATTCCAGTACTTAAATGGCAGCTAAAAAGAGGACAGAGGCTCTCTCTTTGCAAGAAGCCACATGGAGAGAACAAGGGGCAATAGGTACAGGTTACTGGCAGAGGTTTAATCTTGATAGAAGAAAGAAATTTTTTACAGTGACAATTAATCACTGAAACAATGCCCCAGGGATGAGGTGGAGTCCCCATCACTGTAGGTTTTAAAGGTGTGATTGGACGGGGTGCTGGATAATCTCATCTAGCCTCACTTTACCATGAAAGATTGGACCAGATAATCTTTTGAGGTATCTTCCAACCTAAGCTGTTCTATCTGTGTTACCCTTCTAGAATCTTTTATATCATTACCATGCAATAGGATTCCATGAATTTTGCTTTTTAATAAATTAAATATATAAATACATATAAATATATAAAATTCCTATTTTTTTAATCTCATTTGCAATGTCTTTTCATCACATCTTTAGTATCCACATTACTATAACAGGTCTTGCACATCACTTCGTTTTTCTGCCTTGAGATCCTCAGTGTACCCTCATTTTCCTTATTTCTCTTATCTTGGTCATTACAGCCAAAAGCGGAAATCATTAATTTGTCTGATCCCATTCTCTATATTCTTTAGTAAAAGGTGTTCTTTCATGCCTGCTTCAATCCTGAACGACTAATACCGCAGGTAGAATCAATCCATCAAAAAAGCTTCCTTTGTTCCATCAGTGGTCCCAGTAGTCATATATTCCTTACAATACTAATCCTTGAGCTTGTCACTCTCTAATCAACTTTGACAAGACTTGGAAAAATATGACTGAATATCACTTAAGTTGTCACTTTTTGAATATCTGCAATCACTGGGCATGTACATTTTGTTCCTGTAATTTAATTTACCCCAGCATAAAGGATGATCATTGAATTCTCCCGTGTTCCAATCAAGGTTCCTTCTCAGCTTCAGTGCTACACCTAAATACTTACTCCTACACCTTTCTGTCCTCTACAACCTCTTTGGATTATCAGTTGTTATTAATAAAGGCTCTTGAAATGTATTTCATTGGCTATGTTCAGTAGGTGCCTACAGATCTTGTAATGCAGAATCTAAATTGCATCCCTTCCTTGTTCTCCTTTGTCATGTCTGAAACCTACTAATATCTCTAGTGAATCTCTAGTCCTTGGATCTTCTCTTCCATAAGACTGATCACATGATATTTTCTGTATAATTGGCTTTTACTCCTTTTCACCAGATAACCATTTTTCTTTCTTTCTTTCTTTCTATCTCTTCTTAATTTGTGTGGGTTGGTTTTTCTTCTTGGCCTCTCTGTTGCACTCTTTCTACGTGATCTACTTCTCCAGTCCTCATTTTGTGACTACTAAGTTCAAGAAGACAACCAGTTTCTGCTCTCTATCCTGTCCCCATCTTATCCTATTAAAAAGAAATAAAGCTTTTAGCCAGCATCTCAAAGACCAGCAGAATGCAGGTGAAAGCCAGACCACCATGAAGACTGCTATGAGACTTCCACTGTCACTCACTATAGCACTCATTTCTAGGTCAACTAAGATGTCTTTTCCATCGTGGCAATGCAATTATAGTAGTGAAACTTGCAATACATCAAATTGCCACTTTTGAATTCATCTTCAAACAGGATGCAGTTCCTGACATTATTATAATCCCGAATACAGAATTATATACCTAATGCCCCAATTTAACAGTTAACCACTCCGTGTCCTGAATACTTCTCTTTATATTAAATCAAACAGTGAGAAGCCAAGGAAAAAATTGAAAGTACATTGTATATCTCAGTCATGTAAAAATATTAAGCCAAGTACTCAAAATAAATAGATTTGAATAGTGGATTTATGAGAAGGACTAATTTGTGTTGTCTTTTTTAGAGCAAATAGGATCACATCTTTTAGCTCACCTCTTTACTTGCTGTAGAAACTTGTTATGTAATGTAAAATTCTAATTTAATTTTACATGATCCCAGAAGCTAAATCTCTCAGAGAAGCTTTAAGATGGTTGGAATTTGTGATACTAAGGTATTAGTATCACCTGCCCCTTAGCATTTTTTCCTGGAAGCATGAAGCATCTCACAACAATCTACTGGGTCTCCTTACAAGACTGTCCTCAGGTAGGAAAGAAAGGAAAAAAGAAAAAAAAAAAAAAAGCAGCTAATAGAGGTTTGGCTGATTCCGTTTTCATTTCTGTGACTTCTCTATACCTTCATGGAACCAAAGAGAGTTGAAATAAGATTTCTAATACAAAAACATAAACAGGGGCTTCGTAGCTTTTAAATGTCATCCCTGAAGGATAAGGCTATTAGTGGGAGAGCAGGAAAATCTTGTTAATTTTATGGAAAGGTAATGATTTGCTTTCAGCCTATGCTTTCAACTTAGGCTAGCCTGCATTTTCAAAGTTGTATTTTGCACGTGAAAGAACTGCAAGCTGACACTTTTAAAATGTGAACAATAATTTATCAGGTTCAAAAGGATCAACCTCTAAATTCCATGAGCATTTCTTTGTGTAGACCAGTGAGGACTTAAACAACTACTATGCATTACTTCACAAATCATCCTTAAAAAGGCATTTTTGTTTCAGCTGTTAACATTATTTCCACTAAGCAAAAAAGCAGGAAGATAATGTTATTCTGCTTTCCAAATAAAGGTATGTTTTCCAAGCTTCCTGAAAATATGTTTACTAGATTCATATTGTTAAATATCAAAGGTCAAAAGTTCTCATTTGATGTTGTTTTAATGGATGTTCTTATCTGAGTTCTGTAAAAGTCTTGAATACTATAGCTGATGATGTGTTTACTTTTTGCAGTACACATACTCATCCATTTTCATTATCTTCTAGTCAAGGTTTCTATTTTTCTTCAGCAGACATCAACAAACAACATAAAAAAGATATTCCTGATTTTGAGTCAACTCTTTTACTTTGTCTTAACTGATTCTCTGTAGAGTAAAAATGCCACAGCAATTACCTTGTACTCTACATCACCTGGGTGTATTGTCGTATTTGCCTGTATTGTTTAAAATTTTCCATTTCCACTACCGAAGAATCAATGCATAAAGTATGACCATATGCCATACGCAAGAGGGGTGTATAAAGCCAAAACAGTGTATGCACCTTCAAAATTCCTTTGTTATAACCAAATATCATTTTAATATTTCTCCTAAAAAAATCTGAATTCCTTTACACATACTCTAAGTTCTGCTGTAAATGTATTAACACTGCGTATTTATAATAGAGTAAGCTGCACTCTGTAGGACCTCTATACTCTCTTCTTTTAAAAAAAGACGCAAGTAAATTTATTACGTATCAGAAGAGAAAAATTTCCTGGCTGTAGCCGGTGCTCAGGGAGAGAGTGCAGCGTGTAAAATTTTGCCAATAAACAGACTCGTGAAAGAGTTTTGTTCCTGATATGTTTAGAATTTGATTCTTATTAATTTTTAATAGAGTTATGCTTAATATCAAGAGTGATCTCCAAGCAACTACTCTAATGACATTAAAATCGTGAGCATCTAGAAATGCTTTATATAATAAAGCAAGTGCATGGCATAAGTATCAAGACTAAGGGAATGAAAGCAATGCATGTAATTATTTTAAATTGATTATTTTAAACGAGAAGTAATTAAAAAAAGAACCAAAATGCATTTATGTACAGTTTAACCAAATGGTAATTTATGCCCTGTAGACCCAGTCTGTTATAAATATTCATCATTTCTATTCCTGTAACAAAAATACAAACAAATTTTCATATTTGTCACTACAAAGTTAAAAGATAAGGCAATAGCACATTCCGTGGACAGATATCATGGTAAAAAAACATGAAGAGGGGTCTTTCTTAAGATGACACTTCTTTGCATGAAATTATTGTCAAAGACCCAGTGGAGGGCTCGGTTGCTGTTTGTTTTGGAGCTCTGATAGGGGGTGAGGCAATACTTAGGCCAGCAGGGAGTACGGAGATATGTTTTCTTAGCACACTCCTTCTTAAGAATTTCAGCCTGAAATCCAGCAATGTTTTACAAGTCCCATCCCAGTGCATTTTACATCTTACCAAAACCTTACAACTTGAGTATAAGCTTGTCTGTTCCGTTATGCACAAACAAAACACTGAGGCAGGTAGACTTCTGCAGTTACTTAATCTGTGAGCTTTGCTTCAAATTTAAAGCAGAGGAAAATACAAGTGTAATCAGGTGTTTTTCCTTTGCAGGGTTCTTTTGCAAAACTTATTTTCAGAAGGGGAAAGTTTACCGCAGTTTAATCAGAAAGATCTTCTTTAGATTTAAGCAGCCAAAAATAGCAAAGGCCATAGGTTAGCCTTATACTTTGTATTCCAGCTGTGGTGTGGTTCATTAACAAGTCTGCTGCAGGGAACGACAGGCATTTACTAGGAAACTTCTTTTCTAAGGTGATTTTGCCAGCTTTCTTCCAGCACTGTTAATAGGAGTTACCATCTTGCTTACCTGAACATTTAAGTCATTGACCTATTGTTATTCTCTGTCAGAACTTCTTAATAATTTTAACTCAAATGGAAAATGAAAAGCAGGAGGAAAGGAAATATCAGTATAAGGCTTTTTCCTTAAAATGAAAAATGATATCATAATCTCAAGCTGAATTAATAGACACAGTACCTAAATCACTGCAGTATCCAAATAAAAATACCAACCTATGACACAGTCTTTTAAAAATGCTGAGGTTACCCAAGTCTACTAAAACTTGACTGCTAAGAACGAACCATGGGGGCACATATCTTCTAAGGAAGTAGAAATTACTCCTTTTGCATATAGATTGACTCATGAAATGCAAGCATACAGAGATGGATTTTGTTACTGGCCTAACGTTATTGGAGAAAAAGGTAAAGATGTTTAGTAAGATGCGCCCGCTGAAGAGAAAAGTGCATGTGACATGCATTTTTGTAACTAAATGAAAGATGTCAGAACATCCGAGTTTAATGATAAAGTAAAAAATTGACACCTGTGTTTGTGGTGTGTATAAAACTATTTGAGCCAGGACAATATTTGAAATAAAATCCCCGAAGTCAAAGAATTATTGCTGAGTTTTATTTACTGGGAGTAGTAAATATTTCTACAGCAGTGGAAACAGTCCACAAGTTCTGCTTATAATTAAATATCAACAAAAATTACATGCATAGTTTTAAGTGGCTGTTGGTCTACAATAAAAGCAACAATATAAACCAGCAGCCAGTTTGCATCTCTGAAAGGGAATGGAAAAGGAAGTGGTGTTTTGAAAGTGTGGGAAAACAGGTAAAGTAGATGAACATCCACCAAATTTTTAAAAAAGTAAAAATATTTTCAAGGAGATATGAATATCACAAAAAAACCCCAACCCCAACATAGTCTCAATGAGAAGCTTCAATAGAGAACATATTTATGTGATAGCAAACACCAGTGCTAGCTCAGCAGCAACAACAATTTTAGCTACAACAGCTCAGCCAGGTACAGACCAAATGTTTATAGAGATTAGAAGAGGGAAAAATGTCAGTGGGCTAAGTTTAAATTAGAGACTGATGTGTAATTCAGTGTAATATCCATGAGGGCATACAAACAATTAGTGCTCTGGAAACTCTTCGCATCTGCCACAAGAAGATTGCTTGGTCATGGAGGGGAGAGGCTGCACTGAGGGCAAGGGGTAGGAATAATGATCACAGATCACACAAAAGGTCTATTTTGCACTGAAAACTCAGAAGTGCCCTAAGGCTTGAGCCAAAAATGTGCTTGGCTCTTTCATTAATTAAATTAATAACAACATAGTAAGCATTCCAAGTCTACCAGTACACAGCAGGTGATTTACTCAAGGGCAATGCAGATGTACTTTATGGTAAGGGTACTGTTCTGTTGAATATAAATCTCAGACATGTGCAAGTATAAATCTTTTTGTAAGTCATCCCTCTCTCCTCCTTCATGCATTGTTTTTACATACGTTTTTCATATAAGAAAAAAAGTGGGAATAACTGTGAAACAAACTACACAATAGGAAACTCTCCTACGGAAAAGCTGATGCTGCATGAAATCAGCAGCGTCAAAGAAAATACAATGAAAGCAGACCATTAGCAGGTGATGTAATGAGCTAAACTGAATGACATTTAATTTTTCAGTGTATAGGCCCTGCAAGATAAACTCAACACCAGCTATGAAAATCAGAGATTCAGTGTAAAGAACTGTCAAAAAATATGCATACAGAAAGAATTGGGGGATATGGATCTGCAGTACTGTAAATACAGGTTTCTGCATCTATGTGAAAGAATACGATACTCTGGACCATACCGCATTGGAAAGATAACCGGGCAGAGAAGATGCATTAAATCCAGTCAGGTACAGCACCACAGCTACAGAGATTTAATATCCTACTTATGTTTCTTCATTAGAAAATATGAAACTACTTTTGTGGACATAGGAAAGGGGTAATCGGGAATGAGGTTATATTACCTCAGGTACAAGACCTGTACCCAGGTCCTGTAGGTACGTGCCCAGGAGCAGTGTGTTTGTGTTTTTTCATTCTATAATTGTACTTACATGTATGAAGTCTCATATCTGAAGGACAGATCCATTTGTTTGGATTTCTGAAATGATTAAATTATATCTCCTGTATTATCTTTTTAGTATTCCAGTACCATAAACTCTTAGCATCCTTGTTGTTTGGGTGTCACGCAGACATTGTCTTTCTAGTTACACAGGGTGTAGACTTTTTTTTTTTATTCTCATATGATTAATTTTGTCATAACCAACCTTTGATGAGGGCAGGCAGAGAATTGCTGGATCCTCTGGGAGTTAATTTCCTCTATCTCAATAGTTTGCTATCTTCCAATCTTCTTATTCCATGTGCTGTAACCTATGCATATCTATAGTTGTTTTCAGAAAGAAAATATTTTTTTTATTCAAGGTCTGTCGCTTAGCAATATCCATTTAAAGCAAGCATCTTTTAATTTGGTCCTTGGTCCTAAACCTACAGATATCAGAGAATGATTGTGTGAACAGTTCTTGCTGAAAACTCTTGAAAGATCCTCAGAAACAAAAATTAATTCCTTCATTTACAAACTTACATTCAGAACAATGCTACAATTGCCCCTATTTCAAACGCAGGTTCATACTTTTGCAAACAATTTATCCTGATTTTCACCAAGATATGTGATGAACAATATCAGGGAAAAACAGCTTTGTGACAAACATTCATAAATTCTGTTTTTCATATTTTTTTATAAACCTGGTCTCTTCTCTGATAAAGTTATATTTTAATGTTAATTACATTTTTTGCAGAGAGAAGATAGGTAGCAATTAGCTATATCATTCCCATTCTGCTATTAACTAAAAAGGGATGTAAGTAAACTTTTAGTCTTCTCTTCAGTCTGTCTATATGGGAATATACATCATCAAACAAAAAAAGCCTTCCAATTCCCCTTGCAAAAAACATAGACTGTGTTTTATGAAAAGGGATTTACATTCATTGCATTCATATAGAATTCTGCTTTAAATGATGGAACTCTCGTAGAAATTCACAAAACTAATATTAGAGTAAATCCTCCCTACATAGCAAAAAAACCCCAAAACAGACACAAACAAACTCTTAAAATATTTCTATACTTAGCAACTTGCCAATATTCACCAGAATAAAAAAACCCACATACATACATATGCATAGTTAATTCTTCTAGTTATTCTTCTGCTTGGGTACTTTTGAAAATGCTTTCTGTGAAGGCATGATGCCAGTTCAATCAGGGCATTGCCAAATGGGTGAAATGTTAACTTGAAATTTCCAGAGAGCAAACCTCAACTCTCTATTTTTTTTAAGGATCACTTCTAGGAACACTTTAGGTGCTTTATTCTCTGAGTCTGTTGCAGCAGTAAGGTAGAAAGTTGGAGGGATAAGATTGTCACATGCTTCTTTCCCTTCACTTATAAACATTGTGCTGTTTGGTTTCCGACATCTTAAATGAAAGGTGGAAACTTTCCCATAAAGCCTTAGGGATTCCATTTCTCAGAAAGGTTCCTTTGTTAAGGAGGAGACAGAAGAGATAACTATTACAGTCCAGCTAAAAATTTTAAAAGAGCCTGAATAGAAAAGTCTACTGCCCTGTCGTATTAATATATGAAAAATAATATATTAGAAGCCCCCCACCTTTTGACACCTTTGGCCTATGTTATTGGTGGATTTTGTTGTGATTAGAGAACTCCTTTTCATCATGATGGCAAGTTATGAGCTATATACACTGCTGTGTATGCAATTCTGCAGCTTCCTTGCTAACAGCATTGGTCTATGACCTCGCTGGACCATAAAATCACTTGTGAAAATTCAACATAGTTCAGAGTCACTCTCCACAGTCAGACAGAAACAGTCTGAGGAGGAATGAAGAAGCGTGAGAGGCAGGAGCAGCGAGGCTCATGCACCATCTCCCTGGCCAGGGAGTGGGCTGCATTACGCTGACATGTACGTGAGGCAAGAACACTACGTGGTGGCACTACGCTGACTGCTTTGAGAAAAACTGAAGTGAGGTATTTGCAATTGAGTATAAAATAGAGTAACTCTGAGCCATTGAAGCCATTTTTATCACTTAAATTGTTCTTCAGAAGCTCTGGAATAGTATGACTACAAACCTTCCTTCTAGATGCAGCAGAATGGACTTTTCATTCGGGTGGAGGTCTGGCTTTTGTTTTAAATGAAATCTGCAACACAGATAGATAACAATTTCTATCTGCTCTTCTCGTCTACTTTCATATATTATACCTCCACACAATTACAAAATTATTGAAACATATTCTACACATCATGATACATATCTCCTCTCAAAGCATTTTCCACAGAAATTTTTCCCCACTTTGTATTGGACAAGACAGAGTTCATTCTCTCGGAAGCAGGTCTTGAGATCACTAAAGGGAACGGTTTCACAAGCTTTGCCATATTTTTCACATCTGACAGTAATTTCAGAAGAACGCCTCCAGCTCTTTAACTGTTTCATTTATAGCAACAGCAAATGTCAATAAAATTAATATGAATGACAGAACATTTTTTTAAAAGCATTTAAAACTGTAGCAAAGAACAGTGCTCACAGGAGTGCCTCATTGGAATTTTTATTCACATAAAATTATGTTGTGGTTTCTGTGTTATATGAGGCCACTGTATTGCCTGAAATTAGGTCCCACCTGTGCTGCTCATTCAGCCAAGAAGACAGACAGACCCTTGTACACACTTTTTAAAACGTTGTCTTTGTTCTTTGGTGCCAAGCTTGAGAGATGCACAGAGTTAATCGAGAAAGGAACAAGGAGATCACCAAATAAATTAGTCTTTTGGAATTAATAATCTCTGACATAATGACTTTTTTTTAGGGTATGTAGTGTATCCCAGTTATCTGCGTGCTGTTCCATAAGGACTTAATAGAGCACCAGCTTAAAGCTGTTCCCCTTAACATAAGATTTTAATTTTTTAAGGCCTTGAGGTTACGCTTGCTTTCTTTCTTTATGCTCTTATGTAACTGTCTGGGTTGGAAACTTTTTGCAGAAAAAAGAAGTTCCAATAAATGTCCAACGCGATGGAACTTATCAGCAGAGCCAAATGGAGCACAGACGGCAGCAATGGCTTAGGGTCGTTATCTCCATTCCAAATGTGGTTTCATCTTTTGGAGATGGTATTTCATATGCGATGTTTTTTCATGAATTTCATAAAAAGGAGTGCCATCCTGAAATAGACAATCTCCAGCTGATAGGAGACTGGTGCTCATGGTCCCAATCAACCATTTTTGGAATAGTGATTTAAATCTGAGTCATTTAATCATGCTACTTAGGGGTAAAGGTGCAATTTCATCCTTATCACAAAGAATCATTTAAGATATAGAATGAAATAAAATTTTAACTCTATGAGAAATTGGTTTTTGTTGTCCGAGTGTATTCCAGTGAGAAGGGCACAGGTCGAAGATTTATTTCTTTCCTTAAGGTATTCAGGGAACTGCATGTATTCCAGACACAACCAACTTAGGTTAAAGGACTTAATTGTAATTGCTCTTTGCTATGTGGTGACTTCTACTCTCTCTCTCTCAGGCACCCATTGCTTTCAGAAGAATATTTATATCTTTATCAGTGAAGCCTATGAGAGGTATGGTCTAGATGACAGATTTCAAAATATAGCTCTTGCCATCTAATAGGAAAGGTAATGCTTTTTCTCAGTTACTTTGCAATGCAAGCCAAATTGTTTTAAAGAGTGCTCTAAAGCTAAGCACATAAAAGCAGCCCTTGCAGACAATAAAGCCTACATGATGAATGTTTATTCCCAGTGCTACTAATGATGAAGGTGCTTGGCTTGAATGATAAGTGGGCTTGGTATCTATCACTAAAATGTCAGCAGCTTAGAGGGCAGAATTTTAGCTGTAAGGACAGGAGTTTCTGAAGACCTTCACTCGTTAGTCACTGCTTGTGCACAAGGTTAAACCCTGTTATGCACAGTAATTCTCTGTTCTGAGTTAATCAAAGTAATAGTTAACATCAATACACACTTGAAATACAGCTTACATGCAACTGTGGCAAGCAGTTAACAGAATGAAGAGGGTATGACGTGCTGATGGTGTTGGAGCCATCACCAGGGGAACGTGAAGTTTGTAGTAAGAGTGGTTGATTCTTCATAAATAACATGATTTATGCAACAGTTTTAGTTTTTCTGTGTGATATACAGGACATTTGATTTAAATTTAGGGGAATCCAAGAATATTGGAGTATTCCAAGAAAGCTTATCTGATTGGGATTTTATAGCTGATTCCAGAAATGGTGTAAATCTGCACTGCTGCTCCTTTAAGATATGGAGCATTTCCAGTAACCAAGAGTTCGATTCACCAAATTGGAGGTAGTAAACTGAAGGACACAATAGAGGTTGAGGAAAAACAGCAACAAGAAAGAAGTGTACTGTATAATCTCACTATGCTGCACTACAAATGACAGCACTGACTAACATTTTGTTAATTACTGGGGTAGTATCATGCTAAATGAATAGATTTTGGTATTCTTTTGGAGAAGAAACAATTGGAAATTCGCAGCAATTTATAGAAGTAATGGTGAGAGTTTTTGTATGAAAAAAATGTATTATCAGCAGAGAAGATCTACTGTTGGCACTTCCTTCATTGGTAAGAAAAATGGCAGAAAATATAAATGTCATATTTCTTTACCTTTAGGCATTTGGTTTCAGCGATATTTAGTGATGTGCTATAAAGCAGACCTATTCTGAATAATGCTGGAGACACCATAATCTAGGTATCAATTTTTCAGCTGATATGAATCAGTATAACACTAAACTTTAGTAGCGTGACATGAGTTCTTACTGGTGATGGCTCTTGCCAGAATTTAAAAATCTGTGAATAAAGTCAAGAATGTGATTCCAATCACAAGGATGGATATATTCTAGATTTTTTTTCTTTCCATAGAAGAGAAGGGGCCTTACTGTGATTTGTGGAAATAGTTACAGGTTTTAGTTTTATCTTTCATGGATAGCAGTAATACTTGGATTCTGATTTTCTTACATTTTGACACTAGAGAGCTATTCTCTTTGTTGGTTCATGTATATGGAAAGAAATTAGCTTCACTTCTGTTCTGTGACAGGAAGGAGGAGGCTACTAAACCAAAGAATCTTGTACATGGCTTTTACATCTGGAAAGACAATTTTCAAGATGGCTTTTACACCTTCTTTGTGGCGTAGCCTCTACCAAAGTAAAATCTGCAGTTTCCTTGGAAACAAAATTTCATGCCATTCAAGACTTTAAAGTTAAAAAGGATTCTTACTCTTTTTGTAGTCGTGCTGCATTTTGGCTCTGGAGTCAAACATGACTTTCTTTGATATGACATGAAAAATCCAAATGGAACAGAAAATCAGATAATGAAAATGATAGGTGATGTCTGTGAGGAATCTCAATTAAGGCAAGCTCTATGAAATCGCAATTTTTTTTTTAAGTCATATGCCACATTTTCTGTACCTGGAATTCAATAATCAATGGAAAAGTGATATAGACTAGAGCACAGAAACACATGCTTCATATTCTATCCCTACCAGAAACTTCACATGTGACTTGAGGAAATCACCTTATTTCTTACCCAAACCATTGAATGCTTTTAACCAAAAGTTGCCATTTGGAGGAGGTTGAATGGTTTAAAATTTTCTGAAACATCAAAATAGCTTATGCTGGCAATTCTGAAAGCTTGTGATGACAATAAGACAAAGTAAAGTTTACTTTCTCTAATCCATTTGAATGTAAACATCATTTATATAACACATAATTTCCTGGAAATTATTGGAACCTCTCTCAATTCTCTCCTCATCCTGGAGGACCTTGAACACTTTTTTTTTATCCTTTAAGGTACTATAACATCTTGGTGTGGATTGCTTTCAACTTCTTTTCAGCAAAGCCATTCCATTTTACGTGGAATACTTACATATGCATTGAAAAAGAGAGATAACTCTAATAATGACTAGAAACAGCAGAGTTCTGTGTTTTAGATATATATATAAAGAAGAACTGAAGTCAACAGAAAAAATGAAAATTCTCTCATTTTATTCTCCCTCAACATACGCAAAAGTACTGTGATTGGGAACTTGACAGGTACGATGGAGCTAAGATAAAGAGAAAATTCATTCTAGGAGAGCTCTATAACTAAGGTGAAAGGTAGAAGGGAGCAAAACCTCATCCTTGGAAACGGAGTGGCATCCTGTACATTTAATGCTTTCTTTCCACCGTTTTCCTCAATAAAGATATTATTTTTCGTGTTGAATGAAACACACTTCTCAATATAGAAGCAATACTTTTAATTTTTTGATCAAAAAGAAGTTTGTTTTCAGTCATTGCAAATGTGATGTTTTTTTCCCTTCAGACTTTCCTCAGAAAATATTATTCACGCATCTCCTGAGTCTGTGCCTCAGCTTCTCATCTCTAATATGTGGTTAACAATGCTTCCTTTCTTCTGCTGTTTGCCCATCTATTCTATTTAGATAGTAACCTTCCAAGAGCAGAAGCTATTTCTCATTTCATTAAAGGAATTTATAGCACTCTAGTCTCAGAGAGGGCAACTAGACACTATTGTAACATAAATAAAGTGTATCTATGAATAGCGGATGCACACAGAAATTTCACTGGGACAGTTGATAACACACAGCAACACATTGAAATGCACTGAATGCATTGAAATGGTGAGACTGTTGGTACGCAGTGTAATTCACGTGGGGCTCTGGTTTTCGTTGCTCTTACAAATTATTGAAACGTTGGTGGGGTGGAGAGGTGGGTGTTGGAAGATAATGGTGTAGCAACCAGAGCATTGTCTTGGTAGGGGACTGTTACAGCCAGGGAACTAGTTTTGTGATTATGAATAATAAGGCAAGAATCTAAAACTAAGTATTTACTAATGACCTGTTTTCCTTTATATTTAATTCACTAGAGTGCTCAGTCATAGGGACTCCTTTTTTTTTCCACACTTTTCAGTATTACTGTTGGTTGTTGTTTCTGTTAATTGTTTAACTGTTACCTTTATTAAAGATTTACTTTATCATCATTATCATTGTTCATGGTATTCCAGGAGAGAGACAATCAGCAAAACTGTAAACTACAGCTCATCTCACACCTGGTAAGGACTTGCACAGAGACAATAGACAGCAATTAATTCAGTTTTTTGAGCTTTTTTTGAAGTTGCTCTATACCCATTTTCCAGCAATTTCTGAGAGTTCATAGGCCTCTTGAAAAGAAGCATAATTCAGAAGCATTAATGAAATGTATGTAACTTTTTGCTTGAAAGATTGGTGCATTAAGTACATCAGAGAGGAAATGGAAATGTAACGATTCATATTTTAACCTATTCTAAATTAAACTTAGAAGATGAACTCTTGACTCAAATTTATTAATTCTCTTTTAGTAGTGAATCTGGATACACATTATCAGTATTGAAGAACTCAGCACATGAGGTTCTGAAGTTGAAGCTCCAGTGACACTAGTGGGTACATATTTAATCAAGGCAATAAGCATGTGCATGCATTCACGCATGGATGCACACATCCAGATTCATTCTCTGTGGGATGATACATGCCACCAAAACGCAGTCTTTTATTCTTATATGCAAATGTGTAGCAGCTGGACCCATTGATGTCATAAACGAGCAAAGAGAGAGTTTCTAACAGGATTTAGGGAGCAAGTAAATGCAAAACTTAATGGAACTACATTAACAATGATACAAGATAAAGTTATGAATATGTCTCTTAAAAGGTTAAATAGAAATATATAGCCATGAGAAAATAATTACAATGTAGATTGATATCTGCCTTGCTTGGATATTATATCCAGCTTTTAACATTACAAAGATGGAAATATTCCAGCAATACCAGAATTATATAAATGGATGAACATGAACATTCAAAATAAGAAACTGCAATCTCAGCTATGGTCTGTGCATGAAAGAGGAAAATGATGCAAAGCATTTACTGACCAAACACCTAGCACATATCTTGGAAGACTCTAAACATTAAGATTGCATTCAAGTCGGCAGTGATTCACTATCTTTATAAAAACCTTCAACTTCAGCAGTTCAGCTAAAAAGCATCTGGATTAAACAGGGAACTCACACTTTCTGACAGTCCCAAGCTTCATTTCCTTTATAATGAGAAAAACTGTCACAAACTTGCTCAGCACATTTGAAATTCAGTGTTTCTCTCTGCCTTAATGCCATGATGCAAGATATCTAGACCAAACATGTTTTTAGAAGGCTGTACAAGAGACACACTTCTTGAACCACCTGGACAACCACCCGCGTTTTTATGAAGAGCTCACTTTTCTTTTACTCCTGTGCCCCAAGATGCACCCTCTGAATTTAAGGTTAGACATTCAGGACCTAGTCTGATTCTTCTCCCTCCCACTTCCACCAACCCATCTCATTTTGCAAACAATGCCCACCAAAAACCTTGTGTAGCTTCTGTCTAAACCTTCTTAGTTCTTTGGGAGAAAGGTAGAGATATAAATAAGGATTTGATTGAGCCAAGTACTTATTGGTCACAAAAACATTACCAGGAAGAAAAAAAAAGCTAAGAGGGAGGAGTCTACTTTTAAAACATATTTAATTACCACTAGTTAGATGAAGAGCATGCTAACATAGCCCTAATTTGAAAGTGCAGTTTGCCAAGAAAAGAGGAAACAAAATGGAGTGTAATTGAAAGAGCACAAATGGAAACCAATATATGCTGATCAGACTTTCCCAGTGGATGAGTAAAATAATCTGTTTCTTTGCAGAACAAGTTGATCAAACATTGAACAGAATAAGAAACAACTATTGAACAGAACAAGTTGATCATCTGTTTTGGATGGAAACAGTTTTAGATTTAGACCTCCAACATTTATATGCTTTAATGCAAACTAGAAAGGGTCAAGAAGCAAAAACTAGAGTGTTTTTATTTTTGCAAGCAGCAGGCCATGGTATAAGCAGAAAAGTTTGTGTGACTTCTGTTGGATGAGAGTGACCTGTAGAGTTGACAGTTTAGGCATGTCTTAGGCATGTTTAGTGTAACCTCATCTACAAAAACAAGTGTGCATATGGACTATTTGCCACATTTGCCTTTATCTTTAGGCAAGTACAGAATTGCCAGGTGATAGACAGACCAATTTCTGTATCAGCTTAAAAACAGCAGCAACAATATGTGGATTGTTTTAGACTGTGAAATCACAGTGGGTGGCAGGGTTAATTAAATGAACTCTAGAGAACAAGCATTAGTAGATCAGAATTTCTATGAATCATTTGACAAGGCATGGAGTGCCCAAATCACACATCTGAGCAAGGAGAGCATTGTACGATCTTTGTGCACACTTTGAGCACTTGAACCTGACTCCCAGCCAGCCAATTCTCAACTTGTGTACTAGGCACTTGAAATGCTACATGCACTATACAAGACATGGTGAGAAGTAATACTTTCTACACCGGTGCAACAGTAATCATTAATGTTAATAGCCTATCCCAAATCTAGGAAGTATCTACCAAACCCAGGACGAAAGCAGATATTCTGCCTGCTGAATGGGGCAGATACGTGTCCAAGACAGGAGAATTCAAAGGGCTGACAGCGAGCATCAACACAGACTTGCAGCATCAGGTAGTCCAGGCCTGGTGGGTCAAGAAGGTTATGTCAGTGCCAGGAACACACCCGTCAGTGCCAAGCCACACTTACCTATGCAAGAGGGACAGAAATCAAGAAATGACCAAGTGTCTTTCCTGCCATGATTACACATCACTGTTATTAAAGAGCATTATTTCAGTGCATGCCCTTGTTTCAAGACAGTTAGATTTAATACTGCTAAATAAAGCAAGGTCAGAGAGCAAGCCAAAGCATGGGACCACTGGTTGTTCACTCTGTTTAGTTGTTAACAGGCTTCCTGACTCCAAGACAATAATTTCCAAAAGAAATTATGGGTGAACTGGAACCATTTTTTTTTCCTTTTAGACTACAGAGTCTTCCGTAGTATCCCGTCAGACTCTGCAGCCTCAAGTCTCCCGTATAGCCTCCCACTACACCCCAGAAAATGCTATGGCGTAGCATTACTCTGTGGTCCTGCAACACAGCTGTCACATTCACATTGGGCACGCTGGACTCACACCCACACCAGACTCAACAGACAGTAAGTCTCCCTTAGGGGCATGTAGACACCCGATGGATCCTATGGAAGGACAGAGAAAAGTCTGATGTACCATTAATTTAGCCATTCAAGACCACTTGCACACAAGAACTGACAATGGTGTGACCCAAAAGAGCAAATTTAGTTTATAGATTTCAAGATTAACTCCAGCAGTGTTCCAGGGTGCAACAAACTGGGAAACAGTGGTATGGAGGTACAAAACCAAAACAAAACAGAAACCAAACTACCAATGAAAAACCAGCAAAAAATACTCCCATGTAGAATAGCAACATTCTACACGGAATATGGGAAGTTTTAATGAATATATAAACAGGTAAAAATCAACAGATGTTAGAAATAAAAATGGGAGACAGGTAAAATTCTAAATAGTATGATTTTAGATTAATTTAACTGTCCTTTAAATTAAAAAAGAATAATCGGTAAGTATTTGCTCTAAATGCTAATGACAATGAAGTAGAAGAAGCTATTAGCTTAGTGTTTGGAATTATTTTATTGGAGTACTAATGCATCTTTTGACAGATGTTTCTTCTGCAGGTACAGGAAAAATATATTCTTTGGTTCAGTTTCCAACTAATTCAGTTCAATAACAACTTCATTCAAAGCTGGAAAATCACATAAGAGCAGAAAAAGGAGGGAAAGCTTTTTTTCTCTGTTTCAATCTGAGAATATAATAAGGTATGTGGTTGTGAGATCTCAGAGACTTCTGAAACCTTGGAACCAGCAGTGACATTTGCTTTAAATTATTTGAATCAATTTTTTTTTTTGGTGTATGTCTGTGGTCAAATATAATTTGACATGGTGTTGGGAACCTATTCCTGTCTGATGTTATCTTCCTTGTGATTTTTCACTGGATGGATCGATGGTGTTTTGAGGTGGTTCAGGGCCTCTTGAACTCATGCTCACCTGAGGGTTTGTGGGTCTGACTTTACACTTGGATGGCAACTCTTTGGATGCATCTCTGATGAAAAAAATGTATAGGAAGCAGCAGCAGCAGGGCTTTCCTGGCCAAAAAAAGGCTGCCAGACTATCTCTTTCTTGGCCTCCAACCAGCACTGGCAGGCTGTTGAGTGCTATTTTATCAGGTAACAATTATTCACTGATATCACCTCAAGACCGTGATGCCTTTTTCCATCTCATCTCTTTTACAAGATGGAAAAGTGGAGACGTGCTTTCTGCTGGTCAATGGTAGTTGAAGATTTGTATCTGCTACGTTAAAGCACTGATGTTACTGGGTAAACAAATGTCCATGAGGCATATTCATAGAATCATAGAATCATAGACTGGTTTGAGTTGGAAGGAACCTTAGAGATCATCTAGTTGCCTCCGATTTAGAAAAGAAATCTGTCCAGCACCACCGCAGCTTCAGCACCACCAGCACCAAGAGCTTCTGAGAGCTCTTAGTTCATCTGAGAGACTACAGCAGCAGGAAGATGGGTAGTACTATTCTTGCGAAGTACTTAAAAGTAGCAAAAAATAAAAGAAATAAGAAATCCCATCCTGCTTGAAGTCTGCAAGGTGGGAGAGATTACCAGGAGGTTTTGCAGCTGGAGTCCTGGTAGCAAAAGGAAAGGAAGGATCAGAATTGATTTTGTGGGAGACAGTCAGTCTCTTTGATGAGAAATTATAAATACTTTTTACCATTTTGCATGGAAAAACTGGTGATAATGATGATATGGGAATGAGAGCTTCTCCATATAGTGCAATACCACGTATTACCCTTCTGGAGCCACAAGAGCACTCTGCATACATAATTGTGGATCCTTAGGCTGTACTGGGATTTCTCCAAACTAGAATGGGTCTTACTGTGCTACTCGTGTAAGCAGGATGTGGCAAAGGATTCTACTAGACCAGAAGTAGCACAGGTGAGAAAATGAGTCTGTGTCTTATCCTCACCGACCAACTTCATAACTCCGTTCTGTAGGATGATTAGATTCTCCATATACTTCGCCGATATCTGCTCAGGCTGTTACCTATATGTGCCTGTGTGGACCCACTGATGTAAAATGCCTGTTACCACTGTTGAAGTGGCATCACATAAAAAATGGAATTATGCTTGATCATTTCTTCCTACTTCATTTAGTTGTAGGGCTGTTTTTGCTGCAGCTCATGAGAGCTGGAATGACCAGCCCTTTGTCAGCACTTCTTTTATCTCTGCAGCACGACTCCTCCCAATGAATATTTCTTTTTATAGCATTATTTTTGAGCACTTTCTATTATCTTTAATAGTAATGGAGTGCCTAGATACCAGCTGTCTAAAAATACCTATGAAGATCTGATAGACTGATTAGGCACAAAGAGTGAAGTCATGAAGAAAGAACTGAAACACAAAGTAAAAGATTTGGAAAATGCTAAAGCAAATAAAGTCGTCCAGAAACTGCGACTTGATATAAAAAAGCTTGAGAAAAAATCCAGAAAGTACATGGAAAAATGAAGAAAACTTATTAAAAGAACAAAATTATGTTAAATGATAAAGAGCTTGGGATGTAAATAGAGAGATGAGGGGAAACTTGTCAAAAAAGGAGCAGCTGGATGTACATTTTAAACGCACTATGGAGAGACTAAAGACATAACAACTATAATTTTGTAGTTCTGTCTTCTTCAGCAATGTTTAACTCATTACTGAAATACAGGCCAGAATTGGTAGTTTTCTGGAATTTTTTTATCCCTGCATTTGACATGCTGATGCTTACAGTTCCTATATTCTCCAAAAACTGATTGTCATGTATTCTTTTTGCTCACTAATAAAGTAATACCAAAAAACAGGAAAAAAATTATGCGTACTGTTTATATTATTTTCAGTCTTCTTTAAACAGGAGTCATTAGTAGATAACTGGCATTTTCCGTAAGATCGATGTTACCTTGTTGCTCTTTATATTAAATATAAGTTTCCACCAGAACATAAAATATACAGTTTACATACACAGAGTCTTCTGATATGTTTTCAAAACTGATTAGCAAGTCTCCATAACATGATCACAACATGTGCTGTATGTTATCCACACTCTTCAGAGCCTGAAATCAATGACTTCATCTTATTCATTTTCAAAATGCTCGGGAACCTGCCAGTAAATAGACTGTGGTCTCTAAAGCTGGTGGGACATCCCTTCAGTGAATAGCTGACTGCTCCTTATTTGCTTGTGGTATAGGTTGGCAGACCCATCTCTACTGGCAGGCAAATCTCTAAATGTTGCTTTGCTCATTTATTAGTTCTACGTAGTTGTCTTTTAAGACCATATTTATAACCTTCCTTCTGAACTCTGTATCTGACTGAATGTCTGGTTTCATTGTAATGACCCTGCAAACTCCAGAAAATCCCCATCCCTTCCTACTCTTTCTTTTCCTCTGGGTTGTACAAAGTCAAAAACTGCCGTCTAAAGGACATGGGCCATGATTTGACAGTTTAGCTGAGGGGAAAGAGAATGAGGAAGATAAATATATCATTTTGTCTTCTACTCAGGGTTGTTCAAGGATACCAAGAAAAGAAAACAAGCAGTTCCTTGATGGAAGAAAATGTTGTGCAGAATCACTGAAAATCCAGGTCATCTGCTGATGATAAAAAGCCTTCAGACAACTTTGCAGCAGTTAGCTAGAATTCCAAATTTACTGCATTTAACCAGAAATCTTTTCCTTTCTTAAAAAAAAAGAGAGGACAAGGAGACTTCAGAAGGTGATCAAATATAAAAAATATGCTTGTAGAAGGTACATAAAATAGGTAAGTGCAATTGTACCTATTAACATGAGTAAGCCTATAGGATGACTTTAATATATATGTATATATGTATGTAATGAACTTACTAGGGCTCCTGGAAGTTTCTAAAGCATTTGGGGACAAATTGCAAGGCAGTGTTTCTTTTCAATCAGGAAGCATTTGTAGGCATGGGAAGCTCAACTCTGCTGGCAGCTGTTTAAAGGGAGACATCTTTCAGTGTACAGCTAGACATCTTCTAAGAAGAGCGAAAACCCGCACCTCTGATTCACCTTCTACAAGGCAGTACATCTTTCAGGATCCTCCACAGAAATTCAAGTTGGGAATGTGCTGTTAAGGTCTCTCCTAGTGGGACACTGGTAACCCACTAAACTTTAATGATCACTCATGGGTTAAAACTAGAGGGGTATGTGAACTCTTGGAAAAATTTCAATCAACTTATCAAGACTCCTGCAGATAAATGACCTCCTGCTTATCTCTGATAGACCCGACTGTGCCTTGTTGTTTCATAGCTTTAAATTTTTCCCTCTTTAATGATGAACTAATTATCATTCCACCAACTCTGACAAAACCACCATTTTTCAAATTTCTATACAAGATGTGGAGGAAAAAAGGAAACATTTAGAGAAGACTATTAATAAGATGAAGTTGCACGTGAATTTTGAGAGCATGATTCTTACTCACTTTGCATTCTAGTTTAATTTAGCACCTCTACACTCCAACAGGAGTTTAAGTGCATCTTAATCAGACCCGTGGGAAAAAAAAAGAAAAGGTTAGTATATGTAGTATCCAAACAGTTTTGAAAATGCATTTTTAACTTATTATTAAAGCACAAAACCCAGAGGCTAGCTAAATCCAACTGAAGTCAAAGTCAAACTAACATTCATGGCAAACTCGGAGGGCATAACTAAAGTGTAATCAGAATTCTGTAACTAACATGCACAATTTTTTTAAAGTATTATGTAAAGGATATTATGCCTCATAGACTGCTGGACAAACTATAATGTATGTAACTATATAAATATATTAATTTATATACATATCTACACAAAAATATGTGACACCACCCTGAGGACACCAGCTGGTATGCGCGTGTGCACGGCTGCCATCCACAGGCACCCAGACAGGCTGGGGGGATGGGCCAACAGGACCCTTATGAGATTCAGCGAGGGCGAAGGCCAAGTCCTGCACCTGTAAAGAAACATCCCCCTGCAGTGATACAGCCTGGGGACGGCGGGGCTGGGGCAGCTCTGTGGAAGGGGTGGTGGGGGTGCTGGTGGGCAGTGAGCTGAACATCAGCCAGCAGCACCAGGGCAGCAGAGAGGGCCACCAGCCTCCTGGGCTGCATTAGTTGGGGCATTGCAGGTTGGTCAAGGGGAGGGACTATCCCCTTCTACACAGGATTCAGACCACATCCAGAACATTGCCCCAGGTTTGGGACTCCCAATACAAGAAAGACACAAGTCCAAGGGAGAGTGACCAAGCTGGTAGGGACCTGATCACTCATCCTCTGAGCAGAGGCTGCACAGCCAGGAGTTTTTACTGTGTGGGACCTAACAGCAGACCCCCAGGATCTTCAGGGAAGGCATCGAGAAGGTGGAGCCAGGGCCTTCATGGTGGTGTATGGATGAGAGATAATGGGTATAAACTGAAATGAGAGGTTCAGATCGGATGTAAAGAGGAATGTTTTCCCCATGAGGAAAGTCCATTAGGTCACTCAGAGAGGTTGGGCAGACTCCATTCTTGGAGGTTTTCAAGACCCAACTGGGTAAAGCCCTGAGCAACCTGATCTCACAGAGAGCAGTGCTTCCTTTGTAGGACTAGAGACCTTCACAAGGCCCTTCCCACCTGAGTTATGCTATGATACTATAATATAAATATATTTAAGCTGTATATCTGTATGTATGTTGATGCTAGGTATGTTAGATATAGTAATAGACTGTACTAGATGGGCTGTACTAGTCAAATACAATAAATTATGTATAGAATTTAATTGCAGGGACAATGTAGGAAATGTTCTTAAGCTATGCTGCTTTCCCTAGTTTCTACAGGTACTTGAGCTTGAGAGTAATTTTATATATTCAAATCATTTACTGAAATCAATAGGGCTTCTCAAAAAATGAAGCTAGGCACTTGAGGGCATATTGCTAGGCTGGGATCATTTTGTGTGCTTGATTCCACAGAAACTATTTCTGAGAATAAGAACAGCAGGATGGAGTTCAATGTTTGCATACTGAAAAATTTGAGAAAAAATACTAATAAGCACTATGAAGAGTGTTTACTTCTTCAAATGGTAAGATTGTAAGTATATGGAAATGGGATTTTTGGACTCTGATTGGCATGTTTATCAAGATGCTCAAGGAAAAGAGGGTCTTCTGGGTCACTGAACCTCTGTGGTGGATAACCATCTTATAATCCTTTTTCATAAACTAATAAAAAATATCTTAAGAGTATTGTATTTGAAATTTTACATGTGGAATTTAAAAATATCTCTGATAGAAAATCAAACCAGATTTGCTTTGGCTGCATTAGCAAAAGAGAATTTCCATTTTCTTCCAAGAATAATATCAATAAATAGGCAGCCAAGTAATACTTAGTAGGAAATGGCTTTTTTTTTTTTTAAATATCTAGTCAGTTACAAACAGAATAAATAAAGCATTCTCAGTTCCCATATTTCAGCAGTTCACTTAAACATTATTAACAGGTCCAATCACTTAAAAATTGATTTCAGTAGGGAAAAAAAAAAAAAAGGAGGTAAAATCTGAGGCAGAATGCTGGTTTGTTGACCTCTGCATTTTACTTTTCATTGGTTTTCTACGATCTAGTTATTTTCCTTACAATGTCCAATGGCTGAGATATTGGATCTAGCCAGAAGGTGGCTGCAAGAAGTATTTAAATTAATATACATAGCTATGTGTTTAAAATCCATTACAAAATTATTGATGGAAGGTATTTTTAAACAAGAAAAAGCAGAATATATAGTATAATCATTTTAGGGGGAAAAATCCCTCTTGTCCAATATATTTATATAACTACAGATTCAGTGGTATGACAACAGGACAAAACCTAACTCATGGGAATAGTGCTGCATTATTTAATTAGGATTACTGAGAGCTGACATGAGTGAGAACCTGATGGATTATGCTTTCACTTTGTGAAAACAAAAAGGTTTCTTATAGATCGTATAGATTTTTGTAATGAAAATACAGAAAACATTTATTCAGAAATGCAGTAAAGGTATTACAATCTAGTTTGTACCCGTCTTATTGATTTAAAAATAATTTAATTTACACATTGTTAAAGGCAAACATAACTTCCTAGAAGGAATAATCTATATTGGATGGTGCCTCATGAAGGCACTGCCTTCTTTGCTACAGAAAACTAAAACGACACTAAAGTAAATACTAAAACCATAGTTGGTCAGAAATTGATCTTAGAAGTCTGGTCCTACTCTGTGGTCTCTGTGGCTCAGAGAACACATTTAACCTTGGAAATCTGAGCGTATGGATCAATTTCAGAAATTCTTTTCTTTTTTAAAGACTTCCTCCTGCAAGCTTTTAGCTATAGGTTGTCACACTTCTCTCTTCCAATGTGACACATAAAACTATGCAATCCACTTACTAGAAACAAGAATTGCATCGAATTAAAGTTAGATTTGGAATGTCACCTAGGCTTTTGTGTTATCCCCTTTTAAAGTACATTAAAGAGCACAAACTTTAAGGATTCTTGTGCTTGTTTTTTTAATGTGACCTGTCTCCTGGCATATTATACTTGGGTTCAGTTCCATGAATACTTACACTTAATGTTTGTTCATTTAACCAATCTTGAACTGCAAATTAAACCCAGTGCAGACAGAGTTTCTTCCACCCCACAAAAGCTTTGAAAAATCTGAACATTTTTAAAATAAAATTTAAATTCCTCTCTCCACTTCCTTTTTTGGAGTAAGCAAGAGGACTGTCAGAGACCACATGTAAAGGAAGAAAAGGGTGAGGCAGAAAGGCAGGATCTGGCAAAGCCAGTAATTTCATGGTTGAAGAAGTCACCAAGGACAGGAGGAATCAATCCCCCTTACTGGGGTGGCAGGCATGGGTTGGTATAACCAGTAGCTTGGGTTCCCATGACGGGAGTGGAATCTGCACTCCAAGGTTACCAAGGAGGTAGCACATCCCCTGCACCTGGAGTGAGGCACACAGCAGCGGGGCAGAGCAACTCCAGCTTGAGCGGCTGTGGGGCTCCTGAGACAGTATTTAATTCATAACACCAAGAAATTCCGTTCTATACTAAGAGTCTGTCAAAGCTGACACAAAAGAGCATCCTGAACGAATAGTTTGTGGTAGTTTTGCACAAGCGTGTGCTCTCTGCTGGTCAATGGTAGTTGAAGATTTGTATCTGCTATGTTAAAGCACTAATACTGGGAAAACAAATGTCCATGAGGCATATTCATAGAATCATAGAATCATAGACTGGTTTGAGTTGGAAGGAACCTTAGAGATCATCTAGTTCCAACCCCCTGCCACGGACAAGGACACCTCCCACCAGACCAGGCTGCTCAAAGCCCCGTCCAGCCTGGCCTTGAACACCTCCAGGGGTGGAGCAGCCACAGCTTCTCTGGGCAACCTGTGCCAGTGTCTCACACGGCGTTCGTGACAGCATATTCTTTGGAACTTCCTCACACCCATGGGGTTTTTGGCTGTCCAACATCCTTTACTCTGATTTGCTTATTTTATCTGTCTATAGATCATATCAGAGAGAAATCAAGTTTGCAGTGACCACTGGCAGTGCTATAGCTACAATACATGAATATAGTCAAATGTAATTGACATATAAGCATCATGCCATAACACTACTGATTTTCATCAGCGGTAGCCTTAATCTAGTAGTCTCAGCACATGCCCTGAGCCACTGAGTGTGTACAGTATATCTTTTCAGTCAGAAGAAATGTCCCACTAATGCTCTCTATTCCTCTATTGAAAATGATGAGTACGAGGCAATGTGAGTGTTTTAGGAGTTTCCCTTGGAGAATTTCTGTCTCAGGTCCTGCTGATGTAGAGATCCCATCCATTTCCCCTTCATGCTTATTACAAAGTATTTCTCAGGTTGCCTACTTTTGAGGTTTCACACCTTTCTGCCAGCGAAACCCAGCTACAAGTGTGTTTAGAGTGTGTGTAAAATAATGGATACTGGCACCTCCAAAATTCAGTTTTATTTGAAATAATACTCCTTTCACAGAGTCACTTAAGAATACTACTAAGTGCTTGTGAACTGCCAGACCATCATCTGTCACCTGTCTGACATGCTGTAGTGCACAGTGCAAGGCAAGAGACCACTCTCCCTCGACAGGTGTAAAATAGCTGCCTGTAGTCCAAGTGGTTAGCTAAAGCTTAAGTTCTCTTTCAAATCAGAGGAGAAACTGATTTATATGGTCAGGAACATATTCTGGGTGACTTAATCTTATTTTTAACTTTTTGTTTTTAACAAAATATTTCCTATGTGCCTGGACAGAGATGGAATAAACAACAAAAGGCAGTTTTCATTCTTCAGAAGTTCAAGCTGTCTTTCTAGCCGGATATCTGCCAAAAAGAAGCTTTCCTCATTGTTTCCTTCTTCAGCTAAACTCACTTTTTCTATCTTTTCAATCCTTTATCCTTGAGACTTTCCATACAGCTCAGCAATTCCTTTGCCATAGTATTTGTTCTCTGTTCCAGGAACAGCTTTACTTTTCCAGAGTTCTTGTTCCAGCTTCTTTATGAAGAACAGTGCTTCTACCAGTAGCTTCTGTTCTTTTAGTTATCTCCAAATAGGAGATGACACTTAATTATTCCTTCATCTAACCTGGAAGAGATTGATCTAGCATGCTGTCATCAGTGTGATTGTTGAGAGACAAAACATGTTATTAGCAACCAACAATACCACCAAACGTACTGTGAGCTCCATTTTTGAACTAGAAAGCAGAGTAAAATATTTGGGTGTTTTGTTATTATTATTCTTTAATCATTTTATAACAGAAACTCTGGAGGTAAGATACTGGCCTTTTGGTACATTTGCTAACATGGGTACGTATTTTATATTATAATAATGTTGATAAATCACAGCATACAATCCATACATGAATTCTAGGATATCAGCAGCCACCTAATTCCCATGTCCAAATATCACTTTAATTAAATAACTCACTAAATAACTAGGGGATTTATTACACTATACGAGTGTGCTTTCATGCCAGTAATAATTCAGCAATTTTAACAGAAAGAAAAAGGAGGAGAAAAGAGAAAAAAATATAAATAATCATTTCCTCCCAGGTAACCTGCTTTCTTTTCCTCCCAGGGTCACAGAGTGAGGTGTGTCTGTTTCTGAATTAATGTACAAGGACCTACTCATACGACAAGATCACTACTGGTAGACAAGGTTAGATGCTCCCTGTGTGTCAGATAGCTAGTTCACTGCAATTTCTCTGTGCTTAATAATAGCTGTCAATTCTTGAGAAATTATTTTTCTTTGTCTTTCATGGGAACAATGCCCACATAATCACTCTCAGTGTAATAACAATGGTTGGAAACTCAGACCAGGTGGCATCCACTGACCACACAATGTGGATTCAGTCAGGAGAGCATCATTCTGGCTACAAGTGTTGGCATACAAAATATATTTCTAGGAAACATTTTTTCAAAAATCTTGGTGTAACTGTTCATTGCAGAACAGCAGGACATGAAGACCATGGTTATTAATATGCATAAACCTCCAGTACGTACAATTCTCACAACTGGATTGTCACAGCCTGTGTCAACACAATGTATCATTTACTTGGCTCTCCAAGATGAATGTGAAGTATTTAGAGCAGTTTTATCTTCCACAGAATGCAACAACGCTCTTGGATTTTTCCAGGGTACAGATAATTCTCTATAGTTACTTGAAATGTTTTATCCTCATGATTTTTTTCTGACTAAAATATGTGCTTTCCCTTAATTTTTTTTTTAATGTTAAGAATGTACTTTTCAGCTAAACATTTTGATATTCTATGTGAAAATTCCAAACAAAATGGTATTATGAAGTATAAACACAGTGACATTTTGAAAATGTTTTATTGGAATCAATTTTTATAAACAAAACATTTTGCTATCTTCAGTAAACTCCTTCTAGCATAATTCTTTTGGCATGTCAGCATTGCCATATTTCAAGACAGATAAAGTCTTTCTGAAGACTAAAAACACTTTATGGGGGATGAATCCTCTTTTTCACACACAGCTCTACCTTTTCTCTTTAGAGATCTTTGTGAAAAGCAATTCCTCCTGAAAGTTTTCCATCTTTTTCTTCCCTATCTCTGTGTTTCTTCACCGACCAGCGGTTTGTTAACGGTTATGGCCAGAACTGTTGCTTTAGATTCTGATCATAAAACCTCTAACCTCTGTGAAAGTCTGAAAAATCAGTCTCTTACAAGGGTAAGAAGACTAAACATCCCCAAATGTACCTTTTTATACGTGCAAGTAATTTTGTGCTTTTAGTGAGTTCCATCACAGTAGATTGGTTTACTTATCTCAGTAAAGTTGCAGGTATATATATTTCCAGGACAGATAAAAAGTCCAAACTTGTAACTGAGAAATGAGAAGAACAGGAGATGTTTTGATTATGTTTATAAGTTTTGCAATTTACCATTGCATTGCATTGTCTTAGTTTATATATTTTCTGTCCGTGTATTTTTATATTTTTTGTAATTGCGTTTGCATAGGAGCATAGAGACAAAATGCTTAATGAAGACACAGAAAAAATAAAAGCACCACCACCTCCTCCAAAAATCTCACTACCAAGAGAAAATAACCTGTCCCTCTCAGGATTTACTTCCAGGGGAGTTTAACAAGTCTTCACCACTGAGCAGAGTGAATGAAAGGCTCTACTTAGTCACTTCAGAGGAAGTGAAGCTGCTATTTGAACATCTATATAATATATTTCTAAGCTAGAAACAGTGAATTCTTAAGCTGTGAGTTTGTCCTAGTCAGGATTTAACATTATTTGGAATAGGAGGAGGATGCTATTTAAAAAACTATTAGGACTCAATAACCACTAGGACATATTATTTTTAAATTGATATGTAGGCACAACCTGTTATTGAAAGCAACAGAAGTTAGAAGTTTTATGATTTATATTATATGAAATTTATTTTAAAACACAGGTTATCCTTTGGCTCAATCTGAAATAGGATAATGTTATGAAGCACCAAAAGAAATACTTTGCTCATAGCAAAATAAGGGTTATACGACACAGAAGATTTTTATTAGGAGAGCCTATAGGCATATTATTAGCATAGGGCATATTATCAAAGTAAAGGAGTATTTGGAAGAAAAATTGTGACAAAAATGGTATTTGCCACATGCTTAGATCTCTTCAGTGTTGACTGTGCTGCTTTGGATGAATTACATGTTTTTTGTCATATTTCTTTTATCATTTCTGGTTTTCTAATGGACTTTATATTATCATGCCATTCTGTTTAAGTTGTTTAAAAAAGCAAGAGCTTAGGAGCAAATCAAAGTTTTAAACTTAATGGATTCTAGGCTGTTCATTTAAAAAACAAACACACACACAAAAATGTTCCTCATCTGAAAAATACTGGGGTATTTCCTTTTCTATATAAACTGAAGGAAGTTACATTTTTTTATAAATATGGACTATTTACATAGTGATCCACATCTTTGAAGTCTGGTGGTCACAAATGGCAAATAGAAACCTCAGTAAAACCATGTCACCTGTTGGTCTAATTGGGGAAAGTAAGGCAGAAAGAAGTATTTTGCGGTTTACAATAATTTGTCTGCAAAAGTTCACTTCACTGAAGCAAGCAGTAAGACAAGAGTCTTAAAGTAACATACACTATTACCATGCTAAGATAAAGACTTCAGAGGCCTTCCCTAGCATTTAACTTTGTAATACGTCTTTCTCAAAAAAAAAAATGACAGTCAACTCTTAGCATATGCTATATATTGAATATCACAGAATTTACTTAAGTTCTCTGAAATACAGTGCTTTCCTTATGGAGGAGTCACGTGTGACTGTACTGATGGAGCACTACTTTAGTATGTGCTGTCACCTGCTTCCTTTAAATCTGGTGCTCTGGTTGAACGATGAGTGAAAAAAGCAAATGACCATTAAAAAAACAAACAAACAAACAAAAAAACCACCAAAACCCAAAACAAAACCAAGATTATCCCATCTGCTATTCACGTGGAAGAGAATACAATCCCTGCCTCTAAACTTCTGCAAGATTTCCCACCTGGGCTGAGTTAGAACTATGAGCAGATGCATCTTCCCAGGGTATCCTAGGTGATGCTGATATGAATAGCTCTGAGAGAAAATGAAATAGATTTTAAAAACATGCTTGTTTATTCTGTGTGTTTGCATTGTTTGAATTAATTCAACATTCTTGCAAAGGAAGGAGCACTATCCTTGGATATAAAGCAGATTCTATTTGCATTCCTTGCACTGCAATCTCATTGACACATACTGGCTATCTGTGTCCGGAATGGGCAAAGTCAGTGACCCATACTCCTTAATAAATGAAGTTCAAGCTTTCTATTGCATTCTTAAAAATGCATGTATTTCAGTCCTGACCTTCATCACTTGTTCTGATCCCAGCCGTGAGCCGTTTCTAACTGGAGACTGCCAGTCATAAATAGTGTGCTACATTTTGTAATGGTTCTTCACTGTGGAAGGAATATCACACAGAAATTGAATGAGATCACCGGCTGTATTTCTACTTGTGGCTGACAGAAACATAGCTCTCAAATCTGAAAGGGGCTTTATGTGCTTTACACCCAAGACACTCAGGTCAAGCACTAACAGAGCTATTACAAATACAGATTCTTCAAACAGATATAACGTTATTTCAGCTCATGTTAAGAAAATGAGTAATGGAAAAGTTAAATAATGCAACCTGTGTTAGCATGATTCAAAGAGAAAAGGTTAAAAGAAAGTACCTAGGTAAGCCCTATGTATGATGATGCTTCTCTAGAGTAGTAAGTCTCAAAGAGACCTTCTGTGTTATCTTTATGCCATATTCTTAAGAAACTGGAATAATATCCTCTGTTTCCAATGACAACATGAGACGGTTCTGTAAGTTTGTGATCTTTCCCATATTCAATGAAAGGTTTGAAAAGCTTTACTGTTGGGTCATCCCATGAATCATTTAACCTTGATCCAACAACTAGTGCAAACCCAAGAACATCTGTATTCTTATATGCATATGTATTAGCATGTGCAGGAATGTGTGCGTGTTCATGTAGGTATATGCATTTTACAAAGACAAAATACTGAATTAATAAGAGAGACAGAGGTGTTCAGCAAACGAGTTTGTATGTGTTTTGCCATTATCTACTTCTGCTTCAGATTTAGATATACACAGATATCTTTTATAGGTTTAATAACTGTATATTTTATTCTATTAAAGACATAGTAAGCATTTAAAATAATGAGATGAGATTCAAGACATTTGCAAATTTATTTTTATTTGATAAGGCCTCCCCTGGAAAAAACAATGCTTTAACGTCAGGCTAGTTAAAAGCTTAGGAAATACAAACACTCTTCGGATAACATTCTGACTTTTGCATCTATATTAAAAAAAAAGCTTCAAACTTTCTATAGCATGGCTATACATGGGACATGGTGGAATTTATGGTAAATAAATGGTCGTAAGTGTTGGATCCACTGAAAGGTGCAGAGGTGTTTTGTCGAAACTGATTGGTTTCTTCAAGCTGACTGAATAGTTGAAATAATTGGAAAACCAGATAATTTGTTTGTACAGATGTTCTAAGTCAGTTTGCTTACATTAGGACCAGAGAAGCTTTCATTACCGCTGACTTTAGTGCGGCCTCAGGTAGGCCTTATGTGAAACACCAGTGATACAATGGATTTGAAACAGCTCTGTTCATGGATCCGAGCTCTGCTCAAGAGAGAGCTGCTGTTAATCAGCAGCTTTGAAACTGCCTAACTCATTATAAAAAGACAATAATAATTCTAAAACCTGACTATATTTGTAATATATAAAAAAATACTGAAGTTCATCAACTTATTGATACCTGGCTCTATTTTAAGTTAGATTTATCTTGCTGGGAAATCTTACTTTCTGCCCCAATATTTCTCTGAGCACAAGCAGAGAATCTTCTTTGATGTCATAAACTCTAGTTTATGAAAACTTCAATACATAAGAACTACAGGCATCTCTGCAGTTAAATTTTTGCTACTTGCTTTAAAATGAACGTGATTATCTTTCATGAAACCCAAATTAACCAGAATTTGAGAGTGCAGTAGGAAACCTGCTGAGTAAAGAGGAGTTTATTATTTATAACACTGAATTAAATATAAAAGAGAGCCCAGCTGTGTTGTATCAAGCTTAATCTGAGAAGGCAGCTGACAGGGATTCCCTAACTTACAGCTGGTAACAAGTCCTTCAGACTTTCCACTGCATTCTAGGTGGAATATATTAGAATGTGGAACTGTAATTTAATTATCTAAGATTCTCAAATAGAGCCAAAATTGAGGCATACATGATACACAGTGAGAATTTTGATTAACCTGCGTTCAAACCTGATTAAAATTTCACGATACTTCAGCAAACAGTCTTGCTTCCAAATATTAGGGGCTTAAGGATTACAGGAATCAACTTGTCTAAGTAAAATAATACCACCATAGAGTAAAAGTACAAAAATAACCTCCTGCCTCTCCTTGATATCAACAACCATGTTTAGAGTCTTACATACTCTCAAATCCCTTTTAAAATGTTTTGTAGTTTAAGAATTCTCATGACAACAGCAGATTTAAATTTAGATGACGCTTTAAAAGATATCAATTTTAAGCCTGTATCAGAAAATGCATACAATAGAAAAAGGAGTTAAAACTTCCTGTAAGGTACTTTGTTTAAATGAAAATGAAACAATCCTTAACGTAAGAACAAAAAAAACGTCCTTTCCGCTGGTAGGTTATTAATCTTATACAATATATAAATTAAGTCAATAAAAAGTTGAAGCAATATATGAAACTTATCTCCAAGATGTGGTGCCTAATATCAACTATTAATGCAGGCTGAACACATACAGGTTGGCAAACTTGCATTTCTAATTCTTCTGTTTATAAATCACTGTCTGTCCTACAGGCACTGTTGTATCAGGAGACATTCTTTCTATCAAACCTATAAAATGCAATCCCGTTTTGCCTTCTCAAGACTTTGTGGAACGTGTTTCCTCCTCCTAGATTTTAAAACATCTTCCTCTGCTGCCATATTACCTTGCAAAACTTTGAGGGAAAGCAGAGATAGGTTAACTTTATGTTTATATGATATAAATACAAACCACACATGTAGAGCATATTACAGCCTTAGGCACAAACAAGTGTTTATAAAGGCATGCTTATGATCAGTTACACTAGACCAGACCATTTGTTCTGCCTTCTCTCCCTTTTTCCAATTCTTATTCTTTCCTCAAACACCTTGACCCCCTCCCTTTCTCTGTTCTTATCTCCATTCAAGTAAAAAGTCCAACTGCATTTACTTTTTTCCCCAGTGGCTTTGCTACATTTGTACCAAAATTTGGTATTTCTGGTACTGTTCCCTAGGTAATATCAGCCCTATATAGTACAACTTGCTGGTATTACTCATATGGTTATCTTGATCATACTGATTGGTATTACTAATACACTTACTGCTGGCAACACAAGGTTGTACTCCCCAAAAGGTCCTCAATGCTCCCCTCTAACTATCTGCAAAGGCTGGCCATTTCTCACATAACTCTCCCTTAACAGTCTGTGAAAACTGGTCGTTCCTCACAGCGCTATCTGTAACTTTTGTCAGCTTCTCACTTTGTTATTTGTTATGTCCAGCAATTTCTGCTCAGTAGTTTCTCATTTTCTGTTTGGTAAACCTCAGGCCAGGGTCCCCTGCCTGCATACTTTAACAATGTCTTCCCATGAAGATGAAAAATTAGTAAGCCGAAGAACTGCCTGTGGTTATCTGAGCTCCCTTAGAAATTTTCCAAAGAGCAATTAAGTCTAGTATTCTGCTAAATTTAGCTTTAGGTAACAACATTCCACTTAGGTAATAACATTTAGTACATGAATATTTTTTTTCCCCCTCAAAAGAAGGGAAAAACCTCACCTCTTCTCCCCTCCATTCCTACCATTATCACACCTGCTGGTAGAAAGTCTGACCTCAAGGAATTCCCCAGCCCCTTCATCTTTTCAGTTGCCTGGTGCACAGTCTCTCTATTAGCAAGCGAGTGGAGGGAAGTGTTTGGAGGCTCCTTCACTGGAGCATATATTTTAACTTTCACACCATATATTTAACTTTCTGTGAATGCACTTTGTGCTATGGCTTTCTTCAGTCGTGACTCAAGATGGGGATATCTCCTTAAAACATGCAATAGTTCATTGTTCCCAGGGGCAGGAAGGGAGCAAGGTCAGCCCCCCCAAGTTCCAGGTGAGCAGGAAAGAAAAGGAGTGGAGGCGTAAATCCAAGATACTAAAAATGTATGAAACAAACAAACAAACAAATGAACAAGAAACCCAAAAGCCTAGAGTAGAGGAGAAAAAGCCCAGAAACCTTTCCAGAAAGAAAAGAGGAAGAGGAAGCCCATAATATGGGAAATTAAAAGAAAAATCTTGCCAAAATATGACAAAAATACACAGAGTTGTAGGTGATCAATAAAGAAGGAAAGATGTTGAGAGAAATTATTTTAGGTGAACAAACAAGCAGAAAGACCTATTTCTGTGGAGGAGAGATTATAATTGTCCTGTTAATCATAAAGATTTCAATTATGTCGTAAAATTTTAATGGAAAATATAGCAGGAAATGAAACCCTAATTAAGGGATGAAGGGCTGCTTCCATTTGCCAGGGTATATTTTTAATAAGCTTTCCTCTGAACTGAGAGGGTGCTCAGCAACTTTTAAATCTAGATTGTAATTTTAGTTGCTTGCGGAGAATTTTGAAACTGAAAGTTCATTACCCAAGTTTTAGAAATCCTTTAAAACATTTTAGTCAGCTGAATCTCAAAAATCTTTTTTTAGGTGAGCCTACCAACCCTTTTCAAACTTTCCAGTTAAGTCTGAAGTTAGATGATATGAAGAGCACAATAATAATAGTCAAGCTTAAGCAATTCTGCTTCTCATAGGCAAAAGGAAAATTTGTCAGACCATATAGCTCTAAAACTAAATAATAAAATATTAAGCTAGATTAGGCCTGCGGGATTTAAAATAAAATATTAATATTTGGTTTGAAGGACATGCTGATTGATTCTATACAAAATGTAACAGCAACAGTTATTTATCTTACTTTTATGTAAACTTTGGTTTGCAAGAGAGGGAATTTTTTTAATTGGAAAATCACGAATGTTTTGAACTTATGCCTTAGGTCAAATAACCTCTTTTTAGCCTTGAAAGATCTCTTCTTCACTGCTACAGTTGCTGACTGTTTATGGACAAAATGCCTAAAAGCGACATCCAGTTTGAGCAGTTAGTTCTTGTAACAGCTATATCTAATGCAGCCAGAAGGAAGAAGGTCTGGTAGATGGGACTATTTGCTCTTATATGAGTCAGAGCTCAATTTTGCAAACTTAGGGACTGCTACTGTTTAATCCCACAAGTGGTGTAGCTCCACAATAGTTTTCTTTACAAAAGATCTTGTGTACCTCAGGATGTGCGCCGGAGGCACGGACGTGTGGATGGAGGAGGCTGGAGAAGCTTGCAGCAGAACCTCTGGAGCCACGTTCAACATGCGGGTGCACACCCCAGGCTGAGACCGCAGACCAAACCTGCTGAAGCCTGGTCAGAATGACAAAATAGTAGGCTATAGGCATGCATCAAAATTAATTTCCACCCCCCCTTCCCATCAGCACCTTTCGTGTGAAAAGGGAGGTAAGTCAAAGAGAGACTTTCTATGCTGTGCCATTTAAAAGGTTTATTTAAAGAGGTGTGCAGGCCTGAGGTGCATTTTGGCCAAATCACTGCACAGCTCATCTGAGCTGTCTCCCAGGGTGCTCTGCAGGAGGGATTTGCACTTTCACATGTAACGTATTTGTTGACTAGAGAGCTAAATCATTAACAGTATATGTTTAAAATCTTACTTGAAAACTAAGAATTGATGTGTAACCAGCCCGTGGTTTGAATTACAAACTGCTCTTGGAACTCAGTAATGTTTACTAAGTAAATATATTCTTTAAAAACCACTTTGGGAGTGTATATACAGCCTTGTACCATCAGAAGGGAAACTGTATGCAATTGGAAAAATATCAGAGAAAATAGGAGGAGATTTCTTTATTAGATGTGACCCACTAATCTCAATATCTCTGGAATCCTGAGGAAATTTTTTTTTATTGGAATATCTATCATCATCCTAGAAAATACTGTGGTCTTTTTCACCATTATTAGGTAGTCAGATGTTTGATATTGAAATCTGAATATTTAAAAACGTAAAGACACAACAGAGCTTTAGCGCTTACTAAAATTACTTGAATTTGCAAATGACTAAGTAAATGGAAATACAGCACAGTTGATAAAATGTTAAAGCTTTTACTTATCTCATGAATATTATTTATAATAATAAAATGAATAGGCCCATTTTAAAATGAGGAAAGTGAAGGAATAAAGAAAGAATTCCAGCTGTGTTTGCACTACATGATTAAGGGTAATAAGGCAATGTGGACATGTTTTACTGAGAAGAGAATTCATATTTTATTTATATCAATCCTCTCTTGCTTTAATAAACCATGATTTAAACACACACGCATGCACACATACACCTTTATTTATATTTAAACCTAGCTGCCAGCCTAATTTCTCTGGCAGGGGTGCCAAATGAAATCTGAGAGCCATTCTGAAGAGTTAAAACGCAACTGGAGGTAGAGAGGCTCTTCCAGCATAACCCGAACTCCTCCAGGTGGCAGTGAATCGCAGGCGCCGCGGCTCCTCGGGGCATCATTGAAAACCTAGTCACAAATATATGGGTCATGTGTGAGAGTGCACAAAAACAACAGGTTTTTTGGCTTGGCAGACAGCCTGCTCCCCTGCCTGCCTACCGAGCCGAGAAAGTTTAACATTCAAGGAAGGCGAGTCTTTAAGGCTGGGACTCCGTAACGAAATTATGATGGCCTGGCAGTGACCCCATTTTTATTGCGCCAATTAAAAAAAAAAAAAAAAAAAGAATCTTCTAAGGGTGTTTTGAAGCCTCTTGAACAGAAACAGAGGGAAGCGTCCTGTGTCTTCTGCTGAAGAGTTAGAGGGGTCCCCGAGCCCATCGGCATTGCAGCCACATCGCAGCCCCGGCGGTGCTGGCAACCCTGGCCCCGCAGCTGGTTGCCCAGCCTGCCAAGCAGCCAGCTGCTGATGCCGGAGAAAATGTTTTCTACAGCTGAGCAGCTGGGGCCCGCCACTGCCATGCAAAGGCTTGAAATAATACTTTGAAATGGGGAGGGACATGGCACTGGGAATGGAGCATTAACAATTTCTGTTACAAAACATAACAAAAATGCTTAATCAAAGGCAAATGGCCTTGAAAACACTAAGTGGTGATTTGTTTGAAATAATAGAAGTTAGGGAAAATGAAGCACATCAAGGGTTTTCTTTAGCTCTCTGCAGCAGTAAAGGTTGGGAGGGGGGGTTTGCTCAGTTCAGTCCCTAATTTGTTTGGCTGTAACGTGCCAATAAACAACAGGCATCTAAAAAATACTAAATCTTACTTAGTCTTCCAACAGTAAATTGAAGCAACTTCTATGGTGCAGTTAAAAGACCCCAAAAACCACCTAAATGAATTCACAGCTAAATAAAGGTTTTGAGGAAGTATGCTCAGTGTTTGGTCTTAGGCCCAAATTTGGGTGCCTGAAGGAATACTCTGAGTCACGAAAGTATAACACTTCCACCAACTCAAAGTTTAAAACAATCCCCCCCCAAATGGCTCTTTATTAGGCTCTTAAACATGGATTTAAGAACTGAACTCTAGACTTATTTGTACAGGCTTCCCGCTTTTGGCTTGGAGGTGCAGCTGCACTCAGGAAATGAGGATGTAAAAATAGCATCTTCTTAGTCAAGGATTTGGCCCATATAAGTAGGTATCTCTTCCAGCTCATAACTGCATATTTCATTGATTAAAAAAAAGAAAAAAAAAAGTCACACAAAAAGCTTCCCATTTATTTCTATCACACATATTTCAGGACAAATTTGCTGAAAGAACACACACTGGTTTGTATTCTGTGGAACACATGTTAACTTAGAGCTATCCGAGGCATTACCTCCAGACATGCTGGAGAATACATTTTTATTTGTCTGGTTGGTTTTGGGGTTGTTGGTATTTTTTGCAACAAAGCTATGCCCTGGCAGCTGCATTCCTTAGGAGCGATGAAGCTGTCAATCATGAGAGCGAAGCCCATAAGAGCAGAAGACGGCTTGCTCACCAGCAGCACCTGGGCTTGGGAACTCATTACCGGAGGAGATTAGGATGACCACAAATCTCCCTGGCTTCGGAGCAAAGTGAAAAACTTGCATCCTTGGCTTAGCTCTCCCTCTTTCACATCTCCAAATGAAGGTGAGAAACAGGCAGAGGAGAGAAAAGAGACAAAGGGAAAAGGAAAACTGGGAGAAGAAAGCAAAGGAAAGGAAGAGATGGGGGGAAGGCAGGGGATACCTCACTGCTGCTTACAAATATCTTCACTGAGAAGTAAAGAACATGAAATATCACACAGAAACCGTTATCAGCTATGGGGTTTAAATCATGTTTCAGAACATTAGAAGGTGTTCAGAAATAATAATTTCAGGCAAACTAGGAAATCTAAACAGACAGATTACTGCACTTTTCTTTTTAAGTGTGACATGACAAAGATTCATGAGTTTCAGGACCAGAAGTGACCATTATAACTATGTACTTTATCTGTAGTTCAAAACAGACCTGTATCATCTGACGGGTCCTTCGTTGGGTCCATGATTTCGGTTTGATTGGTAGTGTGACCTTTAGGAAGACCATGAGGAATCACGGAATCACGGAATTTTTCAGGGTTGGAAGGGACCTCCAGAGATCATCTAGTCCAACTCCCCTGCTAAAGCAGGATTGCCCAGAGCACATTACTCAGGACTGCATCCAGGCGGGTCTGGAAAGTCTCCAGAGAAGGGGACTCCACAACCTCCCTGGGCAGCCTGTTCCAGTGCTCTGTCACCCTCACCGTAAAGAAGTTTTTTCTCATATTTGTTCAGAACTTCCCATGTTCCAGCTTGTGCCCGTTACCCCTCGTCCTGGCACCTCGCACGGCAACTAGGTATGTGCAATCAGGTATGCTCTCATCTTCTCAGCGCTTGTGGCCTGGGCCACTTTCTGTAATCTAGAGGGTGTACTTTTATTTCCATGGTATGAATTTAGCTGCCCATTGCTTTTCATCCGTTATGTGTAGCCCAACGTCTCTTACATTCTAAGTAGCTCCACAGACATCTTCTTAAGTGTGAAGTATTTGCATTTTTTTTAAAAACATTAAATGTATTTCAAATTCTCCCTTACCTCAAGTGCATGGAGTAATTATCAAATCGGTCCACATGCAGAAAAACAGTATGACTATGATTTACGAGTCAACCTTAGTTCTTCTATTTTCTAACTATTGGATATTACACTTCATAATGCTGTTAAGGAAGGATTTTTCTGGATCTAAGATATGATACAATAACTTACTAGGTCTCGAAAGTCTCCATCACTTGGAGTTCCTTGGTGTTACACAGATAAAATGATAGTGTCTTCTGACTTTTCTCCTCTACATGCTCCAATTAACATAATACTAGAACAGCCAATGAAAATGTTACTGCCTTGTTACATCATTTTTTAAACTGGCATTTAACTTAGTGGGTGTTGGGGAGGGGGGGTCAGGGAGGGTTCATCTACAAGAAAAATTAGTATTTATAATCTACAGTACATCTGCATCTTCACTGAACTGTACAATTTCATGTGGAACCATTTGATCAATCACTGTTTTTTTTGCCATGATCTAAAAAGCTGGCTTTTCCTTGAAAATCCTAAATTCAATTGAAAGTCTTACATTTTCAATTGTTTACTTCACTGGAGAAAGTGACAGTATGCCTCTCACTAACTTTTATGAAGAACATTAAATGTTTAATAATTTAATACACACAACCATGAAATTCAACTCAGTTAATTTAATATTTTTTTTAATAATGCATTTAATTTGAATATTTGCACATTCTGGAGATGAGAGGTCTTGTTTTAGTGATAAACAGATGTAGATACATATGTACAGATATCTATTTTTAAGGCTGGGACTGAAGTCTCTGACGGGATAAACGCTTTTTCCTAAGGGATTGCAGTGCTGAGAATGATTCTGCACACGTCAGACAGCAATCCCAGAAGCGACTCTTTTATTCTGTGAAGTAGACTGTAGCACAGGAATTTACAGTATGCTGGATTGGTCAACCATGAAGCCTACGTACAAGCTGCATTTGGATCACATCGGTCGATGTCGATTTACTTTCAGAAAGCAAGGCACCAAATAGGAAGAGTGTTTCCAGAGTTCCCACCATTCCAACTTCAGCTGGGTTACTCTTTTCAAGTCAGGCTCAGCTGATCCTCCTCCTCTCGCAGGAATCAGAATCATAGAATTGTTAGGGTTGGAAGGGACCTTAAAGATCATCTAGTTCCACCCCCCCTGCCATGGGCAGGGACATCTCCCACTAGACCAGGTTGCTCAAAGCCCCATCCAGCCTGGCCTTAAAAACTTCCAGGGATGGGGCTTCCACCACCTCTCTGGGCAACCTGTTCCAGTGTCTCACCACCCTCATGGTGAAGAACTTCTTCCTAACATCCAGTCTGAATTGACCCGTCTCTAGTTTTAATCCATTCCCTCTAGTCCTACCATTACCTGACATCCTAAAAAGTCCCTCCCCAGCTTTCTTGGAGGCCCCCTTAAGATACTGGTAGGCCACTATAAGGTCTCCTCAGAGCCTTCTTTTCTCCAGGCTGAACAACCCCAACTCTCTCAGTCTGTCCTCTCATAGGAGAGGTGCTCCAGCCCTCTGATCATTCTTGTGGCCCTTCTCTGGACNCTTCATGAGGTTGGCCTGGGCCCACCTCTCCAGCCTGTCAAGGTCCCTCTTGATGGCATCCCTTCCCTCCAGCGTGTCAGCCACCCCAAACAGCTTGGTGTTGTCGGCAAACTTGCTGAGGGTGCACTCTATGCCACTGTCCATGTCGCTGACGAAGATGTTAAACAAGACCGGTCCCAGTACTGATCCTTGAGGGACTCAACTCGTCACTGGCCTCCACTTGGACATGGACCCATGAATGTCAGTAGAACGCTCTAACATGATATTTTAGTTATTAGTACCCACTACACTCTCCCACTTACCGTATTTGTATGACCATGCAAGTAGTATTTGACCCAATAACATGAAAAGCACAGCAATTAAAGGTTCCAGTTGCTGTATCAGAACTTCATCATTCCTATCGCTGTAAAGATGCAAGAACAGTCTGGATGAAATATTGATTCATCAATTAATCGTCAGTTAATCCTAGGCAATAACTCTCTGTACTGCAGAGAGTAAACATAGCAAAAGAACTTTTATACCTATGCCTGTGATTTTTCAGTCTACTTTTCACTGATCTGACTGTAATTAAATCAAAAAGCGATACTGAGCAGTAGTATTTTCTCAATGCAAAAAGATGTTATAAGTCAAGTTTTTACTTTTTCCAGCACTGAATAGGCATATTTCTTGGACACTGGAACAGCAAATAAGTTTTGCAGATTGACAATGCATGTTTCTGTCCTATTTCTTATCTGTCACATTTTTTTCCCAATTTGCTCTTTATGATTATCTATAACCTTTATTAAATTACTTTTTACTGCATATTTTATTTGAGTATCATTCAGTGAAATAGGTCAGGGCAGATAAGTCCCATGCTGTAGACAGTGGTCTGAGAAGTTATTACCTCCTTAAAAGCCCAATATGGAGAACGGTCTTATTCATATTTTATATTTTGACTCCTAATTATTTTTTACATTCTGAAAGGGAAACTCTGGATTTCAAAGAAAAGGATATTTCAAGGAAATCCAAACTATCCTGCTGCATTGGAAGTGAAGTAGTATCTCTGCATGTTCCTGAAACTTGTTTGTAAATGCTTCTTATGATCACCCCTCAGACCGTTGCAATACCCTTATTATTGGTTTGTGCTTTATCTCATGTAATAATTATATCTGACTTAAAGAGGCAGGATTGGAGACACTAGTTCTGCTGATGCTGTTTATCTGATACAAAGGGAGATTAGACAATGCAGAACAACAGCCTACGTGAAAGTCCATGAGGACGGCAGTTCCTACTGGAAGAGAAAGGATTCAGAAGCTAACCCAGCGCTCTTTGCAATTAAATTGACACTATAAAAATAGAGACAATTCTCATAGAAAGGAGTGGGTGCTCGGATCACAGCTCTATTTGACGTACACTAACCATTACCTTATAGCCTGACATGCGTGCGCTTCTGTCTCCAGTAAAATGAATTCTGAATTCTTCGCTGTTGCATTAAACAATTTCAGGTCATGTGCAAAGATGTGCCTGCCGACCTCTCGGGCCGTGGCTGCACTAAGAAATACAGCCAAGTAGGAGGTGAACAGAGCAGACAGTTCTGAGGACCAACGCGTACGGTACATGCTCTTTCTTCAGGGTTGTATTCCAGGGCAGCCCTAGCCTCACCCTGAGGACCGAATGCCCATCAGTAGTTGGAGAGCAAAAGGGGCACGTTTTCTGGTTTATCACCACCCAAAGGTGCATGAGAAAACACACTTCAGGGTTTTCAGCGGAGACAACTGGAAAGGCGATGCTAACCACAGGGTACTAAATGGAGACATGAGGAAGAGCTCTTCAGAAGTGCACCACTGATACAAAATAAAACACTAATGAAGAAGCACCTGCAGAGGAGGCACTAGGTGTGAATTTTAATCCCTCCTGACAGGTGAAGGGAATGAAGTGTGGCCTTCCCAGCTTGGGTGAGTGATATAATTAGATAAAGCAGTGGTAGTATCAGTGGTGCTCTGTCTGGCTGCCGTTTTCTGAAAGAAAACCTAATGTGTACCTCAATGAAGCTGACTGAACCAACACTTTGTGTGCTTTTTGGTGCCTGTTATGCCTCCACTTGAGAATACCTGCCAAATCTGGCTGTTCACGGGATTTAGGCATATGTTTTGTCATCAGATGCTGAGAATCAGGCCCTGCAAATTTCCTGTGAAATTGGCTTTGGAGGTTTTCCAGTTGGTGGGCAGGTTCTTCCTGTGGCCTTTAGCAAATCACCACGCCCAGCAAATGGCACGTGTTGCACCAGCTCCTAACCTGTGGACACACAGCCATTTATATGGCGTGTCCACACCCCAAAATGAGTGGGAAAGGCAATTTGGTTTTTTTCTGAAAATATGATTTTCTTAACCTGTTTCAATGTGGGTGGGAATTAGGTCACTTATCAGGAGTGTGCGTTGAATCTGTCATATAGCTTCATCAAAACCTCCACCTTGATAGGTAGGTGTGTAAGGGGAACTTCTAGAGCATTTGAGGCTAAGCTTTACTGACTGTAAATAGAAAGAGACAATCTAGAAAAAAAAAAAAAAGCACTGAAAGGGAAGTGAATCTTATGTTGGCTTTAAGCCTGGAACTAATGAAGGCAAGCAAGGGTATGCTTGTGTGACCAATATTTCAAAACTGGAACATATAATTTGCTGATTTTTCTTTTTCATACTAATCTGGAACCCGTTGCATCATCACTGAGCAAAATCACAGTGTATCCAGGCAACCCAGAAATCTAATCTTTCGTACTTAACATTGGAGAAATATACAACATACACAATGCAAATATTTTCTTACTATATCTATATGGAAACATTATAGCTTCAACCAGCTTCTTACTTTTTGACTGCTTGCTGACATCGTAATTATAATTAAAAGGTTTTTTATGGTTCTTACCTTTACCAACCAATTTAGTTGTAAAAAGAGAGATGATCCAAACATTATTATTATTATTAATACTTTTCTTTTTATATATTTATTCTGATCCTGAGTGAATTTAATCCGTTGTGGAGATCCACAGAAAACCCTAAACTCATTAGCTTCACTTTTTCATTTAATCAAGGAAAGCCTCAAAACCAGCCCTGGAAACTTCATGACGCAAAGGGTCTGTCTTTAACTACTTTCCTATGCTTATAGCTTTAAAGTGCAAATATACATTAGTAAACAGTGAAGGTCTCAGAATGAAATCTTAGTTTGTTCTTAGAACTTAAAAGCATTTTAAGGAAATATATTCAACACCATGAGTGAAATATGATGAATTTTTAGCCATAGAAAAACCTGTAGTCTACTGATATGTTATTTATTCAGGAATTTCATTTTAATTAGTAAAAGCCACGAAATGAGCACAGGGGAATTAATGAGAACAGAATAGTTATTGGGTAGATACAGATCAGCATATAGACCTCGGCTGCTGGTAGATCACCTTTTCCAAAGACCTAAAGAACAATAACATGAGTAAGACTCAGTCCCCTATCTGGCTCCAGAGAAAGCTCTGGTGAAAAGAAAGATGACTCTACTGATGCAGACTCAGCATTGCTGCCTTAGTGGGAGCAGCAAGCAAAAATGAACATGATTTTATTTTGGTAAATACCATGATAATACAAATTGGAGCGGAAGTGCTTTTATCATTTCTTCGTCTCTTCATTTTGATCAAACCAAGAATGTATTTCATGTAATAGCAGTTGAGCTTGTGACTGTGAACATATACGTAAGGACAGTAATGAACAGATATTTTCCTGCACTACAGACGATTATCCTATGAATCTTTCTATTGTGTATAATATCTAGCTCTGCAGAATCAGCTCTCTTCAGAGCTTCAGCAAATAAAATCTCAAACACGCTGATCAGGTGCACTCTAAGTAGCTGTGATTTATGATATTCAGTTGCTAAATCAGACACTGTACATTATATTGTCATTTTGTAGACTCAAGAGTCTACAGTGATACCAATAACTTAAAGAGTTCATTTTTTCTCGCTTACAATTGGACATTTTACATCTGGAATCTTTCATTATCCAAAGGCACTGAGGAGATGAGGCTGCTTCAGAAGACTGCAGTCAAATTGGTTGAATTGCTAGTTTTGTTCCAGATAAAACTGAAAACTTTTCAGGTATGGTAAGAAAGCTGGTTTGAAGAGCAGCTGAGCCCAAGCGAAAAAGCAAAATAAAGGAAACGCGGCTGTGTGATACTGCTGGGGTAGTCACAACGTGCACTTCTGAACCAACAGCTGTTGCTGATGCGACTCCACCAGAGGAAAGTTTGCAGCAGTGTATTCGCTTCGTCAACACCAGTAAGTTCTAGTGATGACTGATGTTGAGAAGACAACATGTGTAGACGCATGAGGCAGTGTAATAGCAGAACACTGAAAATTAGGAAAAATTGTTTTCATATGTTATTCAATTCATAAAGAATTCCTGACACATCCTTTTTAATAGTATAAATTCACTTTTTAAATATTCACATCCCCAGAAAAAATGTATTTCTATATTTCAATATTTTACCATTCCATAACATGATAGAAACAATCTATAAAGGAAACACGTATTATAAAAACAAGAGGAGATAACGTATTTTTAAAATTCTGAATAAATACCCATGTCAACCTAACCTGTTTAGGTTCTTTGCATATGATCTCTATAAAAGGACAGTTTATATATAGATAGACATAAAGTATGAATTTAACAAAAGAGGCGATTATTCCTGCCCATGTATTTCTGGCTGAACCAGCACAATCCTGCACCATCCAGTCTCAGTAATTTTCTCCATGAAGATTAAAAAATCTGGACCTTTGTTTAACATTAAAGATGTTACTAAAATATACCCTGGAATGGTTCAAATAATTGCTATACTGGTGTAAAAATTTCTCTAGTTTTGACAGCCTCCCATTTCTACATTCAAAGATTACATTGACCCTTTCAGGGAGCAGGAGCATGAATGGTTAGTTCATGTGTAAGTAACGTTATTCCCCCTTTCTTCTTGTTATATCCCAAAATCTTTTCTTTCACTGCTTCCTAGGATACAGTCACTGCTCTGCAAAGAATTATTTTGCTCCTCTGTCCTTGATATGCAAACGCACGCTTGGTGGGATTGAAATACAGTTTGTTTGCTTGTACCCATCTTAACCAAGTCACTTTTCTTAATCAAGTCACTTTTAGCAATTTCTAGTCATCATCAATGAAATTTATTTTTCCCCAATTTTTGTGGGAGACTTTTAAGTTGCATTAGCCATATTTTTATGTTTCTTTTAAATTATTGATAATTTAAACATGGAGATACAAGAACAGATTTGATAAGAACCTCCCTTTCTTCCAATGTGCAGTCATACATCTGTGCTTTGGAAGGCGTGATCCAACTCAAAAATTCCCTGCTCATCACTAAAATAAAGCTATCTCTAAGGCAGAATATGACAGCCATTTAGTCACTCAATCTAATACAATACAAAAGGTCTGGGGAAAAAAACCATGTACAAAAAAATCCTTCCTCTCATAAACATACGATGTTGCTTTATAACCACTAGTAAAAAATTTTGTTAATGGATAGAGTCTTTCCAGGTTAGTTAAATTCATGTTATTTCAATGTATTCTTATTTATTGAATAAGTTCAATAGGACAAATGAAGGTTGTGCTTTTTCAGTGGCTCATTTCCCACCATATCTGAAACAAAACTCAGTGAGGAATAGGATAGGCTTTAGATAATGTGATCAGTAAATTATCTGTCAAAACAAATTCTCTTTCAGATGCTTCACAAAAGCCCTATTTAAATGAATTACAAAGCTTTCTGTCTTAAATGTTTATTTAAAAAAAAAACAAGCGGTCCAAACTGGACGCTTTGTACAGTAGGAAAACTTGCGTCTCAGAATATTGTGACTGGTTATAGAAAAGACGCTGATGATTCTGAAATTTTACAGCAGAGAGAACCTTTGTGGTTAACTACTACAGCCCTTTTGAAAATTCCTGTCTATCGACACATCTTTAATATGATGAGTAGCATTTATTTGCAGGAGGGGACCCACCAAAAAAGTATGGTTTTGGACACAGGCCAGAAAAAGAGAATAACGGTGTCCATACGAATCACCCTTGTATCAAACCCAGCAAAACTCTCACCAGGTCTCAGAAGTGATGTGTAGTGGATGATTCAAGAGGAAGGATAAAAGCAGTGCAGGTATAAAAAAGTTGCACCTCTCCTGGTACAGTCACTCAGTTGTTGGCAACCAGCAGTTTAAGGACTTTTGGTCTCAAGATTGCCTCTGGACCTTCGCTTTTATTAATCCTTGATAGACCTATCATACATGAATCTCTTCATTCTTCTTTTAGACATCCTTCTGACCTCTATCGTTCCCTGGCAATTGTGACTATATTATATTTATTTAATATGAATAAGACCTTCTCTTTAATTTGTTTTAAGCCTGTCCCTAACAATTTGCCTGAGATATAAAGGGTAAACTTTCCTTGGTTGTGTTATCTGTGCTGCCTGAGATTTTACATAATCCTATCATACACTCCTCCTATCAGTCATCTCTTTTCCAAAGTAAGGAGTATTTTTAATCTACATATTTTCTGATCTGACTTATCTTCCACCTCTGAAACAGCCCTAGTTCTGCTGCATTATTTTAACTGGGATGATCAGAATTACACCCACAAGTCAGGACGTAGACTCACCAGACATTATATAGTGTCATAATGACAATTTCTGTTCTTTATTACTTTCCTAATATTTTCTAAGTTCTATTTACCACTTTAACTGTCGCTGAACATTCAGCTGATGCTTTCAGAAATCTACTCATAATGACTACAAGATCGTTCAGAGCTCATTATTGTGCATCTATAGCAGGGTTATTGTGGTTTTCCCACCAAATGCATTATTTTTCATTCATTGACATTGAATTTCATCTGCCATATCATTCCCATTTACAGAGTTAATATCACAAGATAGTCCTGCAGGTCTTCACAGTCAGCTGTAGATTTTAGCATATTATTCCAAACATATCTTCTACCCATACCACTGGCTCCATCAAAGGACTCCAGCAGATCTGCGAAGCAAAAATTATGTTGCAAAGCACATTCCTTTTGCATAAAGCACACTGACCTTTTCCAATGTAGTATAGTTATTTCACTATCTAATACGTCTAACTTTCTCGTAGCATTTATTGATAGTCTCATTTTTGAAGTCACGCACCTATTTTGCCTAGAAGGATCTGGATACCTCTTGCTGCCCTTCAGTGAGGCTGATTTGACCTACAGATTGCTTACCATAGTCAGTATTTCAGCAATTTAATATTTGGATTTCCTTAGTTCTAGTTAACAAATGCATTGCATTGATGGTTCGCTACAACATATCCTCTTGAATTATTCTGACATCTGACACTTCAATATGAGACAGTTGCTCCCTCCTCCTCCTCCTCATTCTTTGTGTATCGGTGAATAGAATTCATTTGATTTTTATACTATGGCCTTGTCTTTCTCAAGATCTGTTAGCGTATTTCAGTCGTCTATTAAACTTTATTTCTGGTTGGATTCCTGCTTTCATGCATTTGAAAAAAAGTTTTTGCTTTAGTAACTTTTATGCAATTAACAACTTGTTCCTTGAAATCTCTTTTGCCCCTTATTATTAGGGTTTTATAAATATGTATTAATGGATTAAAGTTTTTATGTTATTTCATATTTTTCTTCTTCTAGAACATGGCTTTAATTTTTGTGAAAATTCTTCTTACTTCTAAGAGCTTCTTTTACTTTGCTGTTTTAGTACAATAGGTTCCTTGCTTGATTGCTTACTTCAATTTTAAGAGGAATTTTGATAAGCAATGTTCAGGATAATATAGAGTCTTAAGCAGTCTTCATTCTCTCATTAGCATTTTACCCTTCTAGCTGTTTCTTCACATACCTTTAGTTTCCAGATTGCGGCATCGCCCAATACTGCGTGCATGGAGAAAAAAACAAAAGAATGGGGACAACGTGCAGTTTGAGAAAATCTGGGATTTTCGGAACAAAGGTCTTTGTATTTATCCTGTCAATGGATTTTTTTCCATGTATCTGTCAAGTAGAGTTTTAACTCATGTGCTGCCGCCTCCTCTGTGCCTCATTTCTACAGATACCAGCTTCTACTCCCAAGCCCTTTCATTAGCAAATGCTACAGATGTAGATACTGAGCAGACATACGGTACGGTTTTTTATGAACAGCAATTTTTGCAAAAACCATTAGCAAGAGGAACCTTCTGAAGTTTCCACTAAGGCAATAAAGCTGGATGATTTGGTAGGATTTTATTTCTATTTATTTGCATAATCCTGGGTAAATGATCAGTATTAAATGGAAGATGTTTGATCTAGTGATTGTAGCGTATTCAGTTGAGACTGCAATTTACTCAGTACATGTAGTGAACAGAAAGTGTATGGCCATGTAAAATGGGGATAGTTTAATAGGATTGCCACTGAAAGACCTATTGAAATACCTTTTCTTAATATCAAAATATGTGATTATTTTGACTATTGCAATTATGGGGTCATTAGGAACACGACAGAAAGATTACGCTAATGAGGACTGCTTTTTAAGCTCTTCACTTCTGCCTAAGTCAGCTCATCAGATTTTGAGGCTAGAGACATTCAATCTTTCAGTCATACTAGGTATTCTATTTTGAAGAAGTGAAGAAGGAAAAATGTAGGCCTGTGAATTCTGACTAATATGAGGGAGTAACTCAAAGGCAGTTAATATATAGAAGAGTCTCTATAAACTACAGATAAATAACTTGGTTTGACAGTTATAAAATAAAAGGCACAATACTTCTATCAATTATGCTGAGCCATTTGCTAGAATTTCAAATTTACATGTAGTAAAAATTTAACTACATTAAATTAATTAGGCAATGTATGGTTAAACACTTGTCATTAAATGTTTACAAGAGGCTTATAAATGAACATATAAAGTAGGTGAAAAATTAACAAAATACTAGATTAAGAGATCTTTCTCCAAGGTTAATGTTTCCTGGGGACCATGCCACAGCACCACTTCTTGGACAAACTGAGTAACACAAACAACTGCTTTCATCTACCAACCATAAAATCCAAATTCTACCTTTTAGTTTCCATGTCAGCATGCCTTTGACTTTTTAAAATAATTCTGATGTGATTGAAAGTCAGAAACAAATAAAGTTAAAGATTTATGAAGTTAGGAACTATTTAAACTTAGCCTTTCAGTGCAATTGAGTAAGACTCAAGAGTTACTCTCTGATACCTTAATATGGTGTACTTCTTCAAATGCTAAAGTTCATGAGCGTTGCTTTCCTTGCTGCAATGATGGAAGGGTTAAAAGCCCCCAAATTTTCAGCTTTGAAAATGAGCTTTCTTAAATCTCTACCCTGCCACCCACCAGGCAGCCGGGGAAACAGCCAAGGCTGCATCAAAAGCAGCATGGCCAGCAGGTCAAGGGAGGTGATTCTGCCCCTCTACTCTGCTCTGGTGAGACCCCACCTGGAGTACTGCCTCCAGCTCTGGAGCCCTCAGCACAGGAAAAAAGTGGACCTGTTGGAGCGGGTCCAGAGGAGGCCACAAAAACGATCCGAGGGCTGGAGCCCCTCTGCTGTGAGGACAAGCTGAGAGAGTTGGGGTTGTTCAGCCTGGAGAAGAGAAGGCTCCGGGGAGACCTTATAGCGGCCTTCCAGTACCTAAAGGGGCTACAGGAAAGTTGGGGAGGGACTCTTGTAGCGGTAGGATGAGGGATAACAGTTTTTAACTGGAAGAGGGTAGATTTGGATTAGATATCAGGAAGAAATTCTTTACTGTGAGGGTGGTGAGACACTGGAACAGGTTTCCCAGAGAAGCTGTGGATGCCCCATCCCTGGAGGTGTTCAAGACCAGGTTGGATGGGGTTTTAAGTAACCTGATCATTGCAGGGAGGGGTTTGGACTAGATGAATTTTAAAGGTGCCTTCCAACCCCAACTATTCTATGATTCAACGGTGGCAGCCGTGGGCAGCGTCTGGCTCTCCTGGGGGCTGGACTCATCTGACCAGAGTGATTTTGTGCATCCCCTCTCTGGGAAGAAGAGGCCAGAAGAGAAAACCAGAAGCAATTTTGGAAATGTGTTGTTCCTGCTGTGTGTTTATGTCATTGGGCTCTTTTGATCTGGTTTATCTCTTGGCTTGCAGTATTTGGGTTGCAAGTTGCCAGAGCAGAGCTGTTAGCAGAGCATTGGTAACTCAGACTTTCTTCTTCACCCTTGAGTTTGAAATCATGCATTCTGCTGCTGGGATTCAGATTGCATCACAAAAGGATGGTGTAGAGTTTCACCACAAAAAGACAGTAAAAACTAGTTCTGTGGAGATTTAACAGAATATCTGAAATGTCTGAAGAGCTTTTGTGGGGATCCACACGAAGAATCAGAGGCCTCTGAGAGCCAGGTTTAAATATTTTATCACCAGAACTATGGTTTTCTGTAGGATGATGCGCTTGAAAACCACACAGAGGTTGTTTTAACCGTAGCTTAAGCAAAAGGTTACCTCCATTCTGTCCATAATGAGACTGATCCCACAGTCATGATTAATTCAGCCCATTTTCCAAGCAAAAACCATCATAGCTGTTTCCTAATTCCAGTTAAGGCAGTGTGAGAGCACAGGCACTGCTGCTCCCAGGCATCAGGAAGGACTTGCTGGGGAAAGCATAGAGAGGGAGAGCCGAGAGCCCTAATCTCCACCTGTGAACTGGAAGTAGCTGACTCCTTGCCTGAGCTTGATTATAATTAATTGGGGGTGGGGAGGGGAGGAGAGATATTTAGATTTTTTACAAAGCTATTGGATTTATTCTCTTTTGTTTTGACTTGGCATCTTTAAAAGACTGTTGGGGGCTTGCCGGTTTTGTTTTAGGTTGGTTTGGTGTATTTTTTTTGCTGATGAAAATGCTTCCTTCAAGCTATTTGACCATTGCCAGGGGCCTGTGGTTTATTTGCTCTCCAGGGCAGTGGCTTCTCTTCATCTCGCTGGATGGCAGCCTGTCTCCTGGCAGCTACTTGAAATCTGCACGACTAGGAAGGCTGGGAGGATGAGAAATGGTGAACAGCCCCATGGGCCCTTCTAGAGGTAAAACCTATTCAAGTTTTAAAAACGTTTTAGACATGTTATGCATTGGGAATGTGACTAATTAATCTTGTAATATATTTCTGCTACAAACCAAGAAGTGCTTATTTTCTACAAGCTACCAAAGCGGTTACTACTTGTGGTCTAGTTTGCGTGTTAAAGAAAAGAGAGTTTTTACAAGTCTGCTTGAACAGCTTTTACATTTTTCTTTTCATAGTTTAAAATAAAAAAGTGTTTAAATAGTTTTCATATAGTGTTTCATAGTATAAATGAAAGAAAGGAGTTCTTGGTTTAAACTACAGAGCCTGTACTTTGTGTTCAGATATCAATACTGGGGAACATTCATAAGTTAGTATGTCATTACAAGACTTAAGAAAATTAAAGGAAAGGACGTTTTCTTTGGAGTTTCTGTCTGAATTCTATGGGAGGTAGAAGCAGCATAGTCATTTTACATTAAGAAACAAAATGTTTTAAAATACAATGAGGTGCTATTAAGAATTTGTTCAAAATTACCCTGCTCAAACTAAATATCTCTCAGGGTGGTTTGGTTATTTTACACCATGGGTGGGATTCAGAGCAACCCCAGAGAGAAGAAAACTGGTAGTTTTTGCACGTGGAGCAACTAGGGCTTTCTTTTGATTTGGGTTACGATCAGAATAATAGTGAATATATTTTCTGTCTGGGCTTTGTCTTTAAAGAACCTCTCACAAGATAATGTCCCTGAAGAAAATCTTCCGATAGACTGTCTTAAAATAAATGAGGTGAATGATTGCTGTGATTTTAGGGGAAAGGACTTTATCTTTTCAGTCTGATCAAAGAAGCTTGTGACATTTTGTGATAAAGTCACTTGCTCTTTGCACCAGGTCCTGTCATACAAGGACCAAGTCCAGGACGGTGCACGAAATCCAAGAGCTCTGCTTTGAAAAGAAGAACCATTTCAGAGGAAGCACAGAAGAAATCCTGTGTGCTTTTGACCAGAATAGTGAATTTGAGACCATGATATGGGACATCAGGATGTCTGTTAGTCCTGGCCATCATGACAATTCCTCTGTTTAGCTTGTGTAAAGAGCCTGATAATGTTGCTCTTTTGAACCAGAAAGCATAATAGGTGCCTAAATATCTATTAAGTACCTATTATGTACCCATTAGGTAAAATAATAACCTATCTGAGTATGGCCTTAATTGCTTCTATGTAAATGCTCCAGAAGTTTGTGTGTTAACAACAATAAAGACTTTCACTGCTGGAAGAAAACCCAGGAACAAAGTCACAGCTTCTTGATAATGGGCCATTATCCATTAACTGTATGCACATAAAAAGACATCTCTTTCATAAAGTGCCCTTACAATGGGGCTACAGCTGAGAGATGGTATTTCCTATAACAAGTGTTGTCTAATCAAATAGAGGCAGCAATTTGCAAAGGCCAGAAGGGCAGCAAAGAAAGGATTTTGAAGCACAAAAGGCGAGTCGGGTGCTGGGGAGACGCCTGTAAAATAAGGTGGGAAGATCCAAGGGGTTTCCCTGGGCAGGGAAACCTGCAGGAGTTGGCAAAGGCAGAGTAAAGAACTCATAAGAAAGTATATCCAAAAAGCCTGAAGAGGAAACTGAAAAAAGAGTAGCTGCAAAACAGGGGAGCGTCCAGCTTCAGCCTTTTGCCTGCAATAGGGACTGTGTATTGTCATTCCTCTGTGCCGTTCTCAGCACTTTCCTGCTGAGGAAAAGGACAACTGAGAGCAGAGGAAAGCCTTTTCGCTGGATATGAAGAAAATCCGTTCTCTTTTTATGTTTTCAAAATTCTTCAAGTCCATCAAAGTCCCTCTTTACGATATCCAAAATTGCTTAGTAAAAACTCAAATCTTTTGCATGCAGAAGTTGAACTTTCTCTTAATTTCTGTGACAGAGGAATGAGCAGCCAGAAGATCCCAAGCAGGAGATTGAAGGTAAAGGCCAAGGAAGAAGAACCCAAGTTTCACGTGTACCTTTCCTACACAAAGATGCTGCGGCATTTCTGAATGAGTTTGACACATACTGGAAGTAAAAGAGGTCTGGAGAGGTTTCCCTCCTCCTCCTTTTTCTTCACTCAGCGATGTGGGGAATGAATGAAAAAGTGCTGTTATACACGAGGAACGCAGGAGTTCTCACAAGCCCTGTGGTACAGTATTCCAGCAAGTCTTCAGGCATTTGTATTGTTCGGAGTGAATATAAAGCCGTAAGGACATTTGAATGAGATAAAGGGTATTTTGAAACTTCCTGTCTTCGGTTAATAACCAGCTCTCTGTATCATCATACATGTATTCTTGAGCAGTTTACTTATCCTGGCAAATCCCAGAGCTGTATCTTGGCTTTGAACTACGAAATTGATTGTTTTGATCTTTCAGCTAGGGACTCCAAATGACAAGAACTAATTAAACACACCTCTGATGTGAGATTGACAAGCATAACCATTTCTTTTTTGCTTTTGACCATTATCTAATGGGATTTTTTTTCTCTTACTGAATTAAAATAATCTTTAATTAAAAAAAGCCACAATTTGAATGACTTTTGATGACAATGAGCTTAAAGAGCATTATTATTTCAGGCAGCTTTTAATCACAAAGTCATGAGAACAACACGCACAAATACTACAGTCAAAATAGCAGGCTATATGCTAGTAATAATGATTTAATGTTTCCCCTTTTTTTGCTTAATTTTGTTTGTGTTTATGTGGAGACAACTACTACGTCTTTTGCTAAGCGCGTAAATAAATCCATCAACTCCCAGCTGCTGCTCACGCGGTGTCTCTACAATCTAATGGAGCTCTTAATGTATTATGGTGCTGCAGTCCAACTCCTGGCCCGTGGGTTGAGACTGTCCCCAAAAATGACTCACCACATTAAAAAGTTTGTTTGTTCTCTGGTCCACGAGCAACTCGCTATAATAAAAGCTGGCCGTAGCTGTCAAAGAAGTCGAACAGTCTTGTTTTATATCACCCTTATGCTAGCTGAGTGACAGTGATGTTCAGAATGAATGAAGTTACCTAGTCATTGGAAGGGTTAAGAAGAAATCCCCAAGGTAATCAGATGGTTTTCTGAGATCTTTTATTCAAACATTATTACGTACAAAGCTAAAATGGAAATAAATCAAAAAATACTTTCCACGTNCTGACTTGCACAGGAGTGGATGAAGAATATGCACAGGAGCTCTTTTCTTGGCAGCATTCCCCTAAGAGGTGAAGAATGACCAGCCAGGGTAGGTAAAGGGTCCATTATATTAAGCCAGCACCCCTGTTTTTCCTAGGGGAATAAAGTTTAGAAAAATAGTAAGATTTTAATGCCTATCTTTTCATCATCAGGATCTCTTCTAAATTAATTTATTCTGAATGAAGAAAGTTTGCATTATATTTTTTCAAGTTTATATTTTTATTTAAAAAATGTAATAATTGTATACATGCTTCTAATCTAGCACATTTTACTTCTGACTTTAAAAAAAAAAAGGGGGGGTACAAAACTGAATTATTTTCTTTATTCAATAGCTCATGTAATGAAGTGTTGTGCTGAAAATAAATTTCATGGAATTGAGTGAGCACAGTTCTAAAATATTTTATGTATTTATACAGCTTGTTACTTTTGAGAAATTTTTATCAAAGTTATCAGAAACCATGGTTTACATCTCATTATCATCTTGTTGTCTTTCTACAAATATTCTACTGTACTTTTAAGGTAACAACTAGTATAGATCCTTTCTCAACAGATTTTGTAGCTTTTCTTATATGTAACTGTTATGGCTCAGACTGAACGAATGAAGGGTAAAGTTGGTGAGTGTACTAATCGCGGTGAGTTCAAGATTAATTAAGAAAACTGTTCAAGCCTAATTTCTGTTGGGTAACTCAAACCCACTTCCTAGGTTGGAGGGGCTGTTTGCAAGGGCATGTAGCGATAGGACGAGGGGCAATGGCTTTAAACTAGAGCAGGGTAGGTTTAGATCAGACATTAGGATGAAGTTTTTATCCAATGAGGTTGGTGAGACAGTGGCACAGGTTGCCCAGAGAGGTGGTGGAGGCCCCATCCCTGGAGACATTCAAGGCCAGGCTTCATGAGGCTCTCAGCAACCTGATATAGTTAAAGATGTCCCCGCTTACGGCAGAGGGGGTTGGACTAGATGGTCTTTAAAGGTCCCTTCCAACCCAAAGCATTCTATGACTCTGTAACACTGTGCAAGGCTGGTCAGAGGCAGAGTAATGGGAGTGGAGGCTGAGGGAGGATCTCGAAAGCAGCAGCAGTGCATAGGGTTTGCCTCAATAGCCAAAAAAAAATTATCTCAGAATATCACAAGCTGAGAGGGTGGAGAGGCTTAGGGAGAGAGCCCTCTGGAAAGGAGACTTTGAAACTCTAAGCAGGCAAATTGCCTTAAGCTCCCTGTGTTTGGGGAAACAAAGATATCATATCTATCAGCTGATGCTAATGACAGTAATGGGTAACAATATCTTAAAACCAAAGCAATTCAGTCATCCAGTGCATGCCGTGGCCGCTCCTGGGGCTTCTCAGGCCAGCCAGGAATTTCCTTTGCCGCCAACTGTTTTGGGAGTGGGAAGAGTAGGAAGAGGGGGGACAGGGGGGAACTATGACCTCCCTGGCCTATGGGAGGTGATGGAAGAGGCTACATGAACGGCATGGTGGAGGCGGCTGCCAGCGTGGCAGGTGACGGGGGAGCGCGGCAGCTCTTGGCGCGGACCCAGCCAGCCCCTGGTTGCGCGAGGCACAAGGCAGTGCCTGGGAGACTCGGAGATGATTTTTTTTTTTTTTTTCCTTGAATAAAAGGGAAGGTTTCCATAGAAACTTCTCTTTTATTTTAAACAGATTTAAAAGAGAAATTTAGCAAACTATAAAATCAAGCTTCCAGAGCCCAATTTAAGCTATTCCTTATTGATTGCATTACAAATGAACATAAAAGCCTGCAGCCTGGAACTGACAGCGAGAGACAGGCTTCTGCCAGCTCCCTTGTTCCCTCTATCAGTGCGTAACCTCTGTTAGGTGATAGCGGCAGTGACACACACTTTCTAGCACCCTGCATTTTACAAAAGGCTCTTTCTTAGAGCATCTCATCTAAAGGCTCTTTGTTCGTTAATGAAAACGCGTGTCTTGGGCTTAACACGCAATGTAGGCATTGCCCTTATTCTGAACACCCCTCACTTTAAATTCAGTTATTTACAAACAAGCAGAGCAGATGCAACATGGCCACTTCCCTGCTACACTACATTTCCCAGAATACCGAAACGCAGGAGCAAGGACCAACACCCCTCTCCCAGCTGGAGGCCTGGGAGATGGTATCCCTCCCTTGCAAGGGTCTCCTGCAGGGGAGAGGGCATCCAGAGGAGGCAATTAAATCAGTTAGCGTCTTGGACACAAGCAGACGCACGGATTACTTCAACAAAAGCACAACAAGGTATCCCTCTGACAGTCATTCAGTTTTGCAGTTGGTAATTTTAAAGCCACATCCAATTGCGCTCCCCATCGTAGTTCCTTTAGAAACTTCTTTAATATTCAACACGCAGTAGAAGCGGAGGTCTTAAAAAATATCCTTATTTTCTTAATGCGTGGTCAGGCTTTTAATCATTGTTTACTCCGATCAAAATGAAGCAAGTCTGTTGATCGGGAGTAACTACAAAACCTTCCACGCTGCTTCAGAGAAGCATTACACGCTGGCATTGCTCTGTGTGTTCCCATAAAGGCATCACTGCCGTTCCACTCCACCCCCTTCAAGGCGCAGCTCACTTTACCCACTTCATATAAAGATGCTTAAATTCTCATTAAAGAACAAGTATCTGTGATGGGAGATGATGAAGTAATCCATTAGGGATGACAGCCGTGGTCACATAATCCTCCAGTGACCCAGCAGAAAGGTTGTTTTGCATTTTGGTTGGTTTTTTTTCCCCCAGTGGAAAATTAAAAAAAACCATACGCTCCACAAAAGAGGGGCAGCTTTGGATCCTGGAATGCCCTGAATATCGGAGGTTAGGACTGGTTTGCGTCTGCCCTGCCAAAAGAGGACTCGGAATGTGAGTCCCCCGGAGCGGGGCGGTGCTGGCTAGGCTGGAAGGGCAGATGTCACAACCTCTCAGCTGCGGAGCGGGAGTGAAGGATGGGATCGCCCGTACAGCCAGTTCTTTGTCATTTGGCACCGCTCTGCTTCTGCTGCTCGCTTTCCTTCATCTTGTGAAAGGAACCTGGAAATTGGAAACATTCCCACTTTTAGCAAGAATAAACCAAGATACTGGTCTGAACACTTATTTTTCTTCCATTTTGTTCCAAAGCTGGGCTTCTACCCTGAAAGTCTGCTGCCAGGTTTCTGATGTGAGAATAGCTAGAAATAACTGAAAGATGGGGTAGCAGCAGCGTAAAGGAGGTTCTGGTGGCACATGCTACCTCTGTATCCCTCTTCAGGAGGAATCATCTTAGCTGTCCATCGTGAAAACAGCCAAATGGATTTGCCATCTCAGAAAAGAACTGTGCAATTCAAACTGCAGTTCTTCTGCCTTTTTGTCCTGTGTGAGCTTAAATCTAGACTCCAGGTTATAAAATATAGAACAGGTTGGAAATCACATATGCTGACTCACTGTGAATTGTTATGAGTAACTTAATAGCTTAGTCATCTAACACGGAGATACATTTGCAAAAATATTGAAATCTGGGAAGAGGGATGAAGTGTAACAGAACATAAATAAAATGCTCTTGTGTTTTTCTGAGATGAGTGTTTTGATTTTCTTCTGGTATCTGACAATTGTTAGAAAAGTACTGCCTCAAATATTGAAAAATAGCAACAATATAAAATAACTTTTTTTTTTTAACTTCCACCTTAAAATGGAAAAAGACACCCTGAAAAAGAACTATTTTCTCACATTTCAGTTACATCACACATAATTACAATTTAAACCTATTGACAGAGATAATACCTTTTGCAAAAAGTAAAAATGAATTTTCATAGTAATCAGAATCTTAATATTTTTAGCCGTTTCTTTCAATGTTAAGAGTCAGTAGGAAGTGGACATAAAAAAGGTATGAGCAATGATCTCTTCAGGGTCTCGGTGCCAATCAACACAGAACCATAGGGTTGGAAGGGACCTCTGGAGATCATCTACTCCAACCCCCCTGCCAAAGCAGGGTCACCTTAGAGCAGGTTGCACAGGAACACGTCCAGGCGGGTTTTAAATGTCTCTAGAGATGGAAACTCCACCACCTCTCTGGGCAGCCTGTGCCAGGGCTCTGCCACCCTCAGAATAAAGAAGTTCCTCCACATGTTGAGATGGAACTTCCTATGTTCAAATTTGTGCCTGTTACCTCTTGTCTTCTTGCCGGGCACCACTGAAAAGAGCCTGGCCCCATCCTCCTGACACACACCCTTTAAGTATTTATAAGCATTGATAAAGTCCCCCCTCAGCCGTCTTTTTTCCAGACTGAAGAGACCCAAATCCCTCAGCCTTTAGTCATGAGAGAGGTGTTCCAGTCCCCTCATCATCTTGGTAGCCCTTTGCTGCACCCTCTCCAGCAGTTCCCTGTCCTTCTTGAGCCAGGGAGCCCAGAACTGGACACACTACTCCAGGTGCAGCCTCACCAAGGCAGAGTAGAGGGGGAGGATGACCTTCCTCGACCTGCTGGCCATGCTCTTCTTGATGCACCCCAGGATACCATTGGCCTTCTTGGCCATGAGGGCACATTGCTGACTCAACATATATCTAAAGTAGTTGTTGGCTTCTGTTTTTTTTTCTTGAACTATGACAATTAGCAGAATATTACTTTTTCTTGTTCCTAGTGGGCATCTCTGTACTTTATTCATTCCTCACCAGCTGAAATACAAGCATGTTTTCAACACCGGTTTGTGCCTGGGAGTCCTACCTATGTGTGAGATCGCATATTCATAGGCATTGCTCCAAAAGACATATGCATATTATACATAAAAATAACTTCCTTCTACATTTTCGCTCCATCTGCAGTTACATGAGAAAAAAAAAAAGCAAATTATCTTCATATGGGTTATCTTTAGATGGTTAACATTTATCTTCAACTGGACTTACTGAACGTGGGCACATTCTACTGGTGCAAACAGGAAAAATAGGATATTGGGCCACTCAGGCACTGCTGGCTGGCCACCTGGTGGGGTGCAGATAAAAGACAGGCTGGATGCTGCTCTTCCAGCCACCAAGGCGAAGAAGCATCTCCGAGCAAAATAGCTGGAACCACTGACATTGGTAGAACTATTTAAAGTAGTTCCAGTGAGCACCTTTGGTGTTAGAGATGGAGGAATTCCTGAAGGTGCCATCTATTTGTGTTGTATAAATATCATAGAGGATCATTTCACATTTGCTTGTAACACGTTTCAGGATGCAGACTTGCATAAAGTCAGAGAATATTTCAGAACACTGATGTATTACTACTATTATTGTTAGTTTTATTATTTATTATGATTATTATTTTATTATTATTTTATTTAGTTGTTCAAAAAAATGGAAAAGTATATTCCTTGTATTTAGAGCACTGAATTTAAATATGACGGACTGAAAAGAAGTAGCGGGGAAAAAAAAACAGTGTAGAGAAGGATTTAAAAAATCTGTAAACAGGTCATTTGGATCCATAGTTTAGACAAGTGCACATCTTGCATTGCAAAAGGGTTTTGTTTGGTTGGTTGTTGTTTTTTTGAAGTTTTGTCCCTTAGGACAAAACCTTCCTTTGGAAATGTCTCACAGTTTTGTTTTCTGCAAATCCTAGCTCCCGCCAACATTCCTCACACAAAAAGGCAGGATCAACCCCTTGGAAAAGAAGTGAAAAAAAATAGGCTAGGATTATGGAAAAATATTAGCAGCAGTAGAGAAGTTAGTAGCACAGTTAATACTCCGTCATTCCTGGATTTAACTTTCCCTATCAAGCTTCGTACTGTTTTCTTTAAAAAATGAACAACTACTACTATCAATCTTTGCTGTCAGAGATAACCCCGTGCACACACTCTATATATTAGCACCTGAATGAATGGCTTATAAAAAGCAGATAAAAGAACAGATGCTAATAATTTATTTAAACACGGCCTTCTTGAAAAGGTTAACTCGTCACGTCTCACCTCCAGTCATAAAACCCCTATTTTTATAATCAGCGATATTGACTATCTGTTTTTCCTTTTATTGGATGGGAAAGAACACACAATAAGCATTAAAAATGGCCTAAAAAATAAGCCTATCTCCATTTGTGGAAAGTGCTGCCTTAATAATTATGGAGAAAACTCTTAACATGTACGAAGACATTGTAGTTTTGCTCTTTCTGCCGCCTGAAATTCCTTTATTTCTGCCTCAGTTCAGCCCATTCAAACCCTAGCCCTCTGAAACTGATACATGCTGTGAACAATTTTCAGACTGCTATTCGAGTTGCTATATATTAAGTGCTCCTGAACCGTCCCTGCATCTTATTTGCCTTTAGTCTATCTTTAAGACAGATCTTTTGGTCATTAAGACTGTATATCATTTGAGTACAACAGGGGGAGAGTCCAAAATGAACAGTGCTACTCAGTCATGATGTGTGTATGTCGCTTTTCTGGCAGAGCATCCTCTTCTGTGCAGTTAGATGTATGGTAGTAGTAGGTGATAATGCTGAGTTTTGTAGTTGTTATGTGCTCGTTAGTGCATGCCACATACCTCTCTAAACAGTCATTAATAGTCGCTTATTAAGACTAGGTTGGATTTGAGCTGGTGGCCTGTGGAAACAGAGCCTGCAGTGAACTAAAACCCTCAGAACAACCCAGCGGCTGCTTGTTGCAGGTTTAGTGAACGTTAGTCAGAAATGGAGATGAGTATGGGAACCTTCATCTCTCTCGAGGTCTTCAAGAAATTCTCGGTGTGTGCCTGAACCTGAGCGGAACGGTGAAACTGCAGAGCATTTCCTTATGAAACTTAAGAGTAATGCCTCGCAGAGATTAAGCAAAATGGCTTCTTTCCAGACTTCATTTCTCAGAACAAAAAGTATCTCCCTCCAGCACTATAGACTTGATTATGCCCTCAGATATGCACAGCACTGAAAAGAGGAATAATTTATGCAGTGGAAGGGCTAGCAGCAGCCTCCATGACGAACTTTGTTCCTTAGGGATACCGTCTTCCAAAAAGTGGTGCATTGTGCCAGTGAACGCACAGTGCTTCTGCACTTAAATATTTCCCCAAATGCAGGGTAAGTTTGACCAGAAGTAGTGCTGTGTTCCTACATTTAATTTTTTTTTTAAGTGCTGTCTGAGCTGTATAGAACAATTGTTGTTCTGTACCTTATTGTGTACATAAAGGAACAGAAAATGCACAAGATTTCTGGATGTGGTTCTGTGACTACACCGTTCCAGCAAACCCAAAGTTCAAGTACTAAATTCCAGCGGTATGCTGGAATATACAGCCACAGCAACTTAGACCTGTAACCTAATATATACAAAGATAAATGAGCTATGTGCTTTTCGTATTGCCCCAAAAGACACGTAAGGGAACTCCAGGCTGTGTTTGGCATTTGACAGGACCACCGGGTGTGGCCAGCTGCGCTCAGTCCAGCAACAGAGATGCTTCTTTTTTTTCTTCTTTTTTTTCTTCTTTTTTTTTTTAGTAAGAAACAGAACCAGTTTCATATATTTTCTAATAGATGACCTGCTATTGTTTACAAGTAGGCCTGTTGAGAGTATTAAAATAGATATAATAGCATATATGTGTATATAAAGATTATATAATGGGAATTTAATATATAAATGTAGTAAGTATAGCAATATCATATAAAAATTGTGTAGCAAGAAGTTGTCCGAGCACTGCACCTAACCAAGCCTGGTTTCCATTAGATTTGTCTTATGGTTGATTGACATTTTAACTGAATTATACTAAGGTTGCAACATGAGCTCACCCCTAATTAGACAGCAGAGAATCCACTGGGGAGACAAACATAACTGCAAAAAAAGGCTTTTTATCAAAGACTGTTCACTGCTGGACACGAGAGGATCAGGAGGGGCACTAAGCCTGAATGAGTAGGGACTGCTCTCGTGTCTGATAAAAGCATATTTATAATTAAAGCTTTTTAAACTTACCGTTTTCCTTTAGATTTTTGGATACCTGCACTGCCTTTACCCTGCAGTTGTCCCTTTCACGATGGTATTAGCACGGTCTTTGTTCTCTCCTGCTTAAAGTTGTTTACTTTCACAAATAGTTGGACCTATTTAAGACCTCTACTAATGCAGGTTGAAGGTGGTCGTGAGGTTCAAAGGTTCCTGGTGGGGCTCAGCGAGATGTCCATACACACGTATAAACACGCACAATCCCAAACCACACAAAGCCCATCCTCTCAGAAATCTGACTTACAAATATGTACAGACTGCAAACACGCAGGACCTGGGTATTACTTTGGAATAGCTCTAGTTGCAATCGTAAGACTGTTATATTTACATTCCAAGCTGTAATCTAACATGATTTTGGGAGAAAGTATGCTCCTCACTCAGAGGTATTATTAATATTTGTGTATTAAATATTAATGTATACATGTATCTTTGCATGGCACTTTCTAGATATTAAAAAGAAAAGGTCTCTGTCCTCAAGAGCTTACAGTCTAAATACCATTGTTGTAAAAAGCATTTACCTCCTGATGAAACTGAACATACTGTGAAACGATTTCTTTCCTATGGAAATGACCAGCTTCTCCAAGTGGTGCACTAGGAAAAGAATGTTTTTCCCACATGAAGTGGGACTTTTTTTCCTGCTTCATAACATTTATTTTCATTATAGCTAAAAGTTTACAGATTTTTCAACCTAATTATCTATTTGCATATTTACTCATTAAAACACTCACTTGCTGGAGATCAGTAAATAATTTTGCTAGGAAGCTCAGTTATTCAGGAATCCATATGCATTAAAAAGAATTATGCATATGGATTATGCATTATTAGAATACCTTGAATTCTTTGAGCTATAGAAATGCTGCACTTTGTTGAGCTGGAAGTGTGAACAGTGTTTCTTTTTTCAATATCCAAACTGGTAGGCTGCAATTTGGATTACTATACGGTAATACTTTCATTCATAAACTTACACAGGTATGTAAGTCTAATTTCCTTCATCTGACAGTTGTGGAAACTGAAGCAATAAGGGAAGTGAGTTATTGAACTGCATAAGGTCACAGAGCAGGTCATGGGCAGAGCAAAAACAGCATTCCTAACTATGTCCTCTCTCAGTTGGACTGGTCTATGCATAAATTTGATCTCTTGGAGCAATTTGGTAGAAAATGCATCTTTTCATGACAAATACTACCTTATTTTTGCCCTCAGTAAAAAAAAAAAAATATTCATTCCTTCTTGTTACCAGCTTGCATTTTCTCTCAATATCATATTGCTTACTGTGTATTAATTAAATTGGCAATGTAGGCATTATAATGATTTTTTCCAACAAGTACTATTTTTACTGTACGATCTCTAACACATCGGGAAAATTTTGATAGGCAGTATTTGAATGTCAACTCCTAAGAGCGAATGCCATCTAAAATGGCATTGTTGTTGTATTAGAAAGTTAAGAACTTCCCCTACATTAGCTTTCAAATAGGCCTTATATTGGGTGGAGTGATGAGAAAGGCAAGCCCAAAAGTTGTGAGAAGGCAGCACCTGAACTTTCCAGGCTATCGAACTACTTCATCTCTTAAGACTTCCTTATTATTAATTCAATCTAAATATTGCCTTTATTTCTCCAGCTTTCCTATTTGTCTTCAGATTTCATTCATACGTGTCAAAGATCTGTAGACTTTTCTACGATGACAAAGGGTGGCCTGGAAAAAATTACATGACCCACAAGTTAGAGACCAACACGCAGTACAGTGCTGCAACTATATTCATTTGTAGTCGCGATCATAATAACTCCAAGTGCAAACTGAGAGCATCATCCACAATACATCTTTAAATATCCCAATTTTTTATCCAATATAAAAGTACTTCTGCAGTGAACAGAAGAATGATCGGGACAAGTCTTAGACATTTTTGTGGCCAACACGTTTATTTGCTCACATGATAAAGCTAAACATAACAGCTCATGGGAAACATTTATTTGCTCTCTGCTCTGTTTTTTCTTATTATAGTGTTATGGTTCTTCCTTATTCTTAGCTCTCATAAGCCCCAGGGCACAACGGTTTGTGGGCTCCTCTGCACCTTAGAAGACTTTGCTAGACCAAGGAAAATTATTCTTCCTGGCTTGTGATGGGTTCTGAAGCACAGAAGACGGATTGGTATTTTATTGACTTCAGCCCAAAGGTCTCCAATTTTATGTTACACAGAATACTCTCACCAAGAGATAATTATAATGCAACATACATATACCTATATTAGCCTGACATTCCCTATCAAAAAAAATAAATTACACATTGTGGTGCAGTATAAAAAACATTTTCAGGTATACAGGTTTCCCTTACAACTTGTGAAAAATATAGTCATTCTGTTTAAGAAGTATATTAGTACTAATATGTACTAATATGTTTGATGCTGAAGTCTGCATCCCTAGCCTTAAATGTTGGGTTTGTGGGTTTGGGGTTTTTTTTAGAATGGAAAATATGAATGAAATGTATCATAGGTATTGTACCTGTATTGGCTATTGAATTATTCTTCCCTTCTTACTAACAGTACATTAGGAAAATTGTCCTCTGTATTTTAAAAGGATGAGAAACGAGAGAGCGTAACACCTGTGGCTTCACTATGAAAGATTCCCTCATTTTCCATGGTTTCATTATGATTGACATCTTTTTTCAGATGCATATGTGTAACTCTGGCTTGAGTTCAATCGGATCTGTATGAAGTTACTGAGCATGTGGTCCCAGATTCAGCCATCTAACTTCAGGGACTCCCTGTACAGTCAGAAGGAAACAGTCACTTCCAGAGATGATTCAGAGCTTTATGGAAGAGCTTTGGAAGTGTTTATCTTCCTGTACGGGCTATACCGAGAGCCTAAAGCAACCCAGTAAATTATCTGTGCCTAGAGAAGATAAACCCACCCAAGAAGGTCTCCTTGGCAACCCTATCTTGGAAACTCCTCAGTCTGAGAAAAAGTCTCTTTCAAAGACGAGATCAATGTGCTGACGAGAGGACAAAGCGCCCTGTGCCATGTTGTTTGGGACATGGATTCTGCATCTCTGGAAAGATAAAGAAATCCTGATCGCTATCTAGCAGTAGAACTACTGTGCCTGTTTAAAAAGCATGAATTGTTGCTGCAAAGCTGTACCTTCTCACTGCTCCCAGCACAGGTTTGAAATCCACTTATTGGGATGTACCACAGGGGGAGCTGGCCGCAATCCCTACGTTATAAACATACCTTATGCTTATTAAAACGCTTTCGCAGACTTTATTTAGGAAAATATGCTCCCCTGTTGTTTGCATGCGGTCTTAGTCGACTGCCGAGTTTGATTTTTTTAAGTGCAGGAGGCAACTTCTCCAGACTGGGTAAAATTCTGCTCTGACGTGGGCGGCCATCGCAAAGTCCTGCACGTGTTCCCTACCCTGCTCTTGTACTTCAGAGTCCACTCCACTTCGAAAACACACAGCAAGGATCTGCAGAAAGCAAATCTTTTTAGCCTTAATAAAAGGAAAAAAAAAAAAACCACAAAAAAATCCTAGAAGACTGAATACGAAAAAATAACCTAAACTTGACCTTAACCTAAGTCAAGTACTTCAAAGTTAAACACTCAGTTTTTAAGTATGCCTGCTCTTCCAGGATTCTCCTCTCATACAGTCTTTAATTATATCCTGACAATACAATCTTTAATTATATCCTATATATAATCCTTAATTATGCATACCAAGAGTGCCTGACATAGGAAGACCGGGGCACGGGAAAGACACAGGACAAGGCAGTGAATGACTTTTGCGTAGTGGTTTGTTAGTGGGGGAAAAAAAAGAAAGCTGGAAGGCCAAATGAAGGTGAATGAAGCAGATGAATACATGAATAAAGGTGGGAGAGTAGCTAAGGCAGTTGGATTTACACAAAATAATAGCACTGTTTCGTCAGTCTACCACATGTTGACCTGCTGAACAAAGGACCTAAGGTCAAAGTCGCTGCTTGGTGACTCTGCAGACTGCTGCGTGCTTCCTGTTCTTCATTTCCAGACACTCATTTGCAAGCACCAGGCTCAGGGCTCATTTTCAGAGCTCAGGCTCTGATTTGCTTAAAGATTTGCTGGTTCCTCTTTGGATCTAGCCTCTTGGCTTGGTTTCAGTTTTCCCCTGTATGAATGGTAATGGTAAGATTTAGGCTCATAGCAAAATTTTGTGTTGACGCTTGTGCAGAATACCAGCGCCTTGTGCAGTTGTTAACAGCGCCGGATGAAATGGAAAGCCCTCTTTAAAGAAAATAATGATTCCACACTGTATGCAACAAATAAGACACAGGGCCATAGATGAATAATAAAGATGATAATGTCAGCCCCATCTTCTGAATGAGGGCCTTGCAATGAGAAAGATGTCTTACAGATTATACACAAGATAAAAAACTAAGGTATTTGAAGCAACTAGAAGTTTGGTACTAATTAACTTTGAAGTGCCTGCCCTAGCAACAAAAACCTCTTTTAAAGTCACTTGTTAGGATATATTACCTATGAAGAGTGAAATGTATTTTGAAGTATTATTCGAGCAACTGACAAAATCAATTTGTTTTGCCTTGTTTTCTAAGGAAATTAGGCTTATATGATTGCCCTGTCAATTTTCCTTGTCTCTTCCCTGAACTCTTGACCGATATCAACCAAATTCAGCAGAGGATTCTCAAATGTGTCACATCCCCGTAAACTTTGTGCCAATATGAAAACAAACTGAGGAGTGCCCCATCCAAGAAAGTCTGCGGTGTGGCAGCAACAAGACAGCAGAAGGTCATGGTTTTTGTAAAGCTGCACTTTGTGCAGCTACTTATTGGTCTGCTAAGTGCCGTGCAAACAGGTGTGGATGTATAGAGAGGCTCAGGGGTCTTCTGGTTGTCTGGTGGCACCGGCTAAGGTGCTCTCATACTATGTCCCCTGGTTGGTGTCACACACTGGGGCAGTCATCTCCTCTTCCCAAGACTGAATATTGACACATTTGGGGAGGCTTAGAAGTGCCTTCTGAGGTTTTCCTTCAGCATGGTCTCTTACAGAATTCTCACCGTTATTTTTTTTTTTTGGGGGGGGGGGGGGGGGATAGGGTGGCATTTTTCTGTCAGGGAAAACCACTCTTAAATTTCTGTAGGTCCTACAGCAGCTTGATTTAGTGTCCACTTTGGCAGTCTTTCATTTGGACATGAGTCTGTTGGCCAGACCAAGTCTTTAATCTTTACAAATTGCAGTTCTAGATTAATGGTAATAATGATATTTACAGTGCATTCACAATGAACCTGGAAGTCATGTACAATTTGTGCTAAGAGGAGAAATGTCATTTGCCTGTGTCTGCCTTGCATCTGTAGAGTTTTCCAGAAGATGAGGGCTGTATTCAGTCTTCAGAAATGGCTATCACTGGCCATCACCCAGGGCTTAAGCTTGTGTTAACCTTGAAGAGTTGGAAGCTGCAAACAAATCTATATTGAACTGGAAACAGAGTATGCACTTTGAGCTATTAGATCTGTCTGCTCTTGTCGAATTATCAGGAATACCAATTCTATTTAAAGTAGCGTAGAAAGGAGGTGATAGTACTAGAAAGTGATAGTTTTGAATTGGACATTCATGGACTTGACAAATAAGGCCCCCAAAAGACTGATAGCAGGAAACCAAAAATCACAGCTGCCTTCTCCAAAACTGCAAGTGACAGATTTACGACAAAGGACTGTGATAAAATCAGGATCTCGGTGGGGAGGAACCTGCATTTTTAAATCTAATTTAGCTTCTCTTTGGAGTGATGTGAGAGACGCAAGACAGTGAATCCTTTGGAAAAGGAGCTTAGTGAAGTAACACCCTGAGAGAGAGTCGGTCTTAACCCGTGTGCCATCAGAAAGGCTGCTCCACCAAGGCTGCAGCCCGTTAATGATCCACTCCATAAAACCTGTGCATCTCGAGCCAAAGAGGGAGAAGTTTCACATCACCTTGTTAATTTAGACACACCTGCAGATATAAATATAAGTATAAATATATTTACCTAATCTTTATCTATATATTTACCTTATCTACCTAAAAATATATATTTATATTTTATAGGGAGGGATACATGAGGTGGTAAGGGTTTCTTAAATCTGTCAGTGTGGATATTACTCAATGCAGGTGGGGCTAGCGAGAGCAGCCGTTTGGCGAGGGTGGGGGGGGCCGGACCGCGGCGGGGGCGGCGTTAAGACCCGGGGGCTGCGCTGCTCGGAAAGGAAATGTTGGGTTTTTTTAAGAGCTGGAGAAATCCCCCCAGTTCGGGCCGTGAGGAGGGAAGTCAGTCACCTGGCGGTGAAGGACAGTAAAACAGGAACGAAGGGGGAAATCTCTGTCTCTCTCCCTTCTCTCCTCTGTAAGAGATCCACCTCCTGTTTTCCTCCCAACTCTTTTAGCATAACCTTCAAAGAAGACCATCCCCTACAGACTTTCTTATTTTTTTTTTTTTTTTTTTGCTTTTTATTGAGAGAATACCTTGAGCTACCAAAAAAATTTTTGAGTCTATGTAGGACTTGGGGGATTTTGTTATCTTGCCAGCGAAATTGTTCATCGCTAATGTCTTGCGCTCACAGGGTGCTAAATTAGCTGCCGGAGTAGGCATGACGGAGAAAGGCTTTTATCATAGACTGTTCTCTTCAGTTTGAACACATTTGCTTGAAATTTGCTGCATGATGCTGTCCAGGGAAGCAGGATTTTTTCTCGGGATGCAGCGATTCGCCGGTTTCTGAGCTTATTGCAGAAGAAAAAAATAATCTTTAAACAGAGTGGAATTTTTTTTTTTTCTGTCTCCTTCTTTCATTGCCAGAGGACGCGAATCTCTTTCACCAAAGAAGGATCACCTGTCGCTTTAATCCTTAAGGGAGTTCTTTTTTTTAAAAAAAAGTGAAATATTTTATTTATT
>VWZL01003117.1:415355-530345 GCA_013396915.1 Stercorarius parasiticus
AAAGGCAAAAAAAAAAGGCAAAAAAAAAAGCAGCACACTGAGTTACAAATAGACTCTTTTCTCACTTTGACGTGGAACTTCCAGGGGCCTCTCCATCGGGAAAACACTCTCATTTTCTTCTCTCTTCATTCGAAAGAAACCTAGAGAACATGGCTTAGAAGTTACGCCATTGTCTGTTTTGAATGAAATACTCCATATATTTAAAGAGCTTACAGAAACGTACTTAGCGTCCTGTTGTACTTCTGGCTGCAGCCATATATAATGCCATTGTGAAGCCAGAATTACTTATCAGTCCAAGAATGAAGATCGACATTTATCTACTAAGCCATCAGATCCTTTGCTAATTCTCAGATATTACACGTTAACTCTTTGTTCCACAACAAAACCCTTCTTTGTGAAGGAAGATGTTGCGAGGTTGCTATCCACGAGCGCTGGGTTTTGTTCCTTGTCGCAGGAAGGAACGTCTGTTGGCTAAGCCACAGCAGTGAGAGACACAGAATGTGAGGCTTTGCTCTTGGTTAGCAGTACTACTGCAGCTCATCACACAAGGCCAGATTTACTGAGGTACTGAGTAAGTCAAAGCAAGCTTGTGGTGTTCAGCAACTTTAAGAACAGAACGGTATTCTGTCTGTACCACCCTTCTTATACCTCTAGATAACACTTTAAGGAGGATCGTGTATTCGCACTGCTTGAAAAGTACTGTATGAGGACAGAGTATCTTTCTGCAATTTTAAATTAGCAGTACTTCGTTAAATCAATGCAGTTACATCAGCAGAAGTACATCAGCGATATGTCTAAAATCGGTGCCACAAGCAGTAGCATGCCTCAGGCATAAAAATCTGGTCTTCAGGCATATTTCTCTGTTTTATCAGTCCTCTTCAGTTCACCTGGGCAGTGCGGGCTGGGATTTATAGGTTCCACCTTCCTGCTCCTACAACTCTTGAACAGACAAATTGTGTTAGTAAACGGAGGCCGCCACTACTGAAAAATCACTTCCTTTCCAGTGCGTAAGAAGGTAATTGGGTACATTTAATGAAAGCACATAAACTGAAAACACAATTAATTTGAATTTGTGCCATCTAAATGTGTTGTTCTTTGTACCATGATCCTGAGTGAAACTGTGTTGTTACAACATTATGGAGTCTGCATAGTGTTTTAGGCTTGATCATGAGTATCAGGGTGGAAAGAGCAGATTGTTGAACTAGATCCACACAGGTGTTTTTGCTATTTTTGCTCTTCAAGATCAGTGTTGATGATACTACTTCTTCTCAGTTATGTGGGTCGTCTTCTACTCAAAATCACTCATAAGGTATTTTGAGTTGGATTCAAGAATAACTTCATATTGAATACAAGCAATGCAATATCCCCGGTTCAGCAGGTACATGGCACAACAGCTCTTCAAAATCAGTATAGATTTTAATTCAGGAAAACCTTTATAGAAAAATCAATTTATTTTAAAATAGGAAAATTATGTGATTGATTGGTACATTGATAGTTGATATATCGTAGCGTGTAGGGACCTGTAGCTGAGAAAAAATGCTATAAGCCACTGAAATTACAGGTAGCATTCTTTCCAAGTGAAGTTACTCAGTCATACTAAATTATATTCTTTCTAGTTAAAGCTAGTCCACGTACACTCTGTAATGGACAAACCACTCCATAAATGGCTCTGCTGCTTAACTAGTTGAAGGCAAGTACATTAACTGTGTTAGCAGACGGTTTCATGTTTGCTAAACTTAAAGTTGCATTTAATGAATCGCCAACATATATAAAACAATCAAAACTAAAAGTAAAAAATCAATAGAGCCTTTGCTGCTTTATAAGCCATATGTTTCTGCACATAGATCAACAGAGGTGACAAAAGTTGAAAGGCAATCTAAAATTTCAGGAGTTACCTATAATAAAGAGGTAGAGAGCTGATTGAATTGATCCTTGGCATCTGGATTTTACCTTGTGTTCAATTTAATGGCTTTTATTGGAAAGGGTGTTAAATCTGAACTCGAAAAGGCGCCTGGCCGTTGCACACCCAGCCTGCCTGCTGTGTGGGGTCAGGGCTGGGTAGCCCCCTCTCCACTCTCCGTCTTTCCTGATTGCTTGTGGCTGGGGCATAAATGTGGTTTGGCTGTAAGAAGCTTTGGAAGTAGTCAGGCCATTAACAGGCTCATTATGAGAGCTCCAAGTCCTGTGTTTTCCAGAAACATTCATTATTGCCTTTAGGAGCTGCTACAAGGAAGGTGCCTACAGTGCAAGAGAGGCTGAGCCCTGGAAAGCAATCTGCAAGGACCTCACTTCTCCCACCAGGCACCGAGCCTCTGCAGATGCCTGGGTTTTCCTTATTAATGCTGCTTAGGCACATCGCACTAATGACTAACGCATTTGCTTGCCTATTTCCCATCTGGACTGAGTGGAGTATTTTAGGATTTATCCTGCTTAGAGGCATTGATATTCATCTACCAGATAGGTCGAATTCTCCTGAGGACTGTGATACAACGTGGGTGCTCAAATGACGAATTCCTTGCAAGCATGAGTTCAGCACACAATAGTAGCCCCACTTGATAAGTGGCCAAACAAGGTAAAAATGCATGTGTCTTCCCCTTAACGGGAAAGGGTTTTTTTACTATTTGCTTAAACCACATATATTTTTAACAATAAAAGGTGATTGTAGCACAACTTGGAGGGGTTGTTTCTATTTTGAAGAAAAGATTGAGTCAATTTTCTGTACTCAAAGTGATTGCTTGGTCATCATAGTCCAGTAGAGCATTCGAGGAATGTGAATCTCAGTCCAGTAGAGAGACTCCCGACAAGGTTGTAAGGCTTCAGGAGATACGTGAGATTCCAGTCTGCATCTTTTTTTTTTTTTTTGGTGGTGGTGGTAATTTGTCTTGGCTAATTCATGAGTCTCCCTGCTGAGCAGGCTGGCTGCTGTAAATCCCATTCACCGGGTAATATATGTGTGAGGAATGAAGCCGAATGATCTATGCCCCAATAAACGGCAGAGAGCATTTCAGAATGCATTACAAAGAGCCTGGAAGTTTTTTCCAAGAACACTACTTAGCCTTAAAGCTGAAACTCGTGGCATCATTTATTACTTTCAGTAGTTTGAAAATTAGCTGTGAATAAGTACAAACTGGGAGCCACTCACTATAAAAATATACTCCTCCAAAACAACACAAAATCCTAATCCTCTGTGAAGTTTAGAAGAGTTCAGGAAAAAAAAAAAAAAGAGAAAGGCAAAAATTGGGACTAAGATCCATCTGTGCTTTGTTTCACTTGAGTCATCACCAACAGATGGCAAATACTCTGTAGAAATCACTCAGCTGAGTTACTCCAGTTTGTGGGGTACCTAAGGCACCTCCCTTAGTTCTAGTCTTATGCTCTTTGTCAGAAACTCGGTTTCCTCTCAGACAGATCCCAGCACATGGGCTTGTACATAATTATGCCTTCAGATACAGTACCAGTTATGCAAATATTGATAATAATTACGTTCCCTTTTATTTCTTATGACACAATAGGTTTCAGTCCTAACACGAGACTTGCCTAGCTGTGTCAGACTTTATGGCGGTTGCAAAAATAGCTAGCAACAAGCTGGTATTGACTGTCACTTCCTGTAGGACTCACGCTGACATCTACTATTTCAGATATACTTCAGTTTAGAAATATTCTACAGGCCATTTCCCAAGGACTTCTGCAGTTGGGCAGACATGAGATGAATGTAAAACCTGTCTATCATGTAGACTCTTGTTCCCACTTCATCTTCATGCAGGGAAAATTATAATTCCATTTCATCAATGTTTTATTAGATTTTCCTGAAAAAGTTGGCAGAAGAATATCATTCTTCAGAGGCTAACAAGTTAGTTAGTGTGTGCTGTTTCCCCAATACTGGCATTGACATTCTCATTTCTGTAAGTGTATCTTGTTTGCAGGGGAGCAAGATACTATTTTTAGAATTGATCTCCTGCCTTCCTTCGGTTCTCCCCCAACTCATTATGAGGTGCAAGTGAGTATGTGATCGGAAAATGATCTATTTGCCCAGAGGAGACCTCTACCTAGTTAAGCTCCCTATTTTGTTCAGTATTAATTTAGATGAGGTAGATAATATTCACTGTTCGTGTAAATATGCCATCTACCCAGTCTACCGAGACCACTTGTGCTATTGCTTAATAAAATTGCAGGTATGTGAGTAGTGTCTCTGTGTCTCAGGATAAAATTTCCATCATACTGCTGACAGGCACAAAACAGAAGGCACCTTTTGCCAAGGTGCTGTCTGTCCTATTGAACTTGGACCTTTGTAAGCCGTGATCAATGAATGAACGTATCTAGTAGGCAGCAAACTGCAGGATGATGAGCAGAGCAAAGAGGGAGCGCCTAGGAAGGCTGCGCTGAAGCCCAGCACCTGGTATGTCAAGAATTATGGATTATATTGAGTAAAATTCATTTGGGCATATGCTGCTGCATCAGATTACAGTGCTGTTATTTTGTAATAGACATCCAGAGATTGCCAATGCAGTTTTAGAATGGCCAAAGTGGAGCATAAAGATTTTGAGTCGGAAGGGAAGGCTGAGCGGGGCAATACCAAACGACAGCGCAGCGGTCGTGTGCTGAGCTGGTGGCAAACCGAATCAGAACGGCTGCATGGCTGCTGCACTATTGCTCGTGCTGATGCCTCGCTGACGTGTCTTAATCATTCACAGATTCAGCACTAAGTTTTCTAATTTTTAAAAAATATAGGATAACCGACTGTTTTGTGCTAATATTACCGTTCAACAAACAATGTTCCAGTACCTAAAGGGGGCCTGCCTACAGGAAAGATGGGAAGGGACTCTTTATCAGGGAGTATAGCGATAGGATGAGGGGTAACAGTTTTAGACTGAAAGAGGGTAGACTTAGATGAGCTATTAGGAAGAAATTCTGTACTGTGAGGGTGGTGAGACACTGGCCCAGGTTGCCCAGGGAAGGTGTGGATACCCCATCCCTGGAGGTCTTCAAGGCCAGGCTGGATGGGGCTCTGAGCAGCCTGGTCTAGTGGGAGGTGCCCCTGCCCATGGCAGGGGAGTTAGAACTAGGTGATCTTTAAGGTCCTTTCTAACCCAAACCATTCCATGATCCTATGAATGTGTGTGTGGCATGTGTAACATTTAAATGCATGTGGAAAGAAAAAAGGTGAAGTTTCTTTCTCTAGGTGCTAGAAAACTCAAGTGGCGACTCAGAAAATTTGTAGGAAGCCTATGTCTGTGGACATGGCTTGCATAGGAGGTGATGGAAGCAGAAGGATCTGAGAACCTATGAAAGCAGCTGACGTTGCTATTGTCAGTATGAGTTGGATGATGTTAAGACAGATACTGTCTTACTGTCCCAATGGGATGTTACCACTGAATTGGTATGCGGTGTTTTTTATAGTTTTCTGATCTAAGTGTAGGATCAAAACTTGTGCTTCTGGGGACTGCAGATTTCCCCTAAATCTATGGTTGGGACCCATATCACTTCGCTTTCACTGGATATTATTTTAGGGAAAACCAGTCCTCTTCTATTGAACAAGTGTACTTTTCTGTTTCTCATAATGCCAAATAACTTTTTTGCTAGCTCACCCTTTAATAAAGAGCTAACGATAATAGCAGAGACTAGCAATTATAGGTATCAATATGGTTTACCTCTGTGGAGAAGATAGTATAAGTCTGCTCTTAAAACTAATAAAATAAGTAGACTTATATTTGTCTTATGATGATGCTATGATTTTTCTTTAAAACTACTTAAGTAAGTCTACTTAAATTGCAATTTCTTTGCCTCTATGATCACATCTTTGTCTATATGCCTAAGATGACTCATTTACATTTTAAATTATGGATTTTTAAATAATTTATCACAATGCCAAAATAGTCTATAACATTGATACGTAAATGCTTCCTGCATCTTCACGTGACTCCCCCCAGATAAAACCAGTAGCATGAAGAGGAAGGGAACAGGAGAGAATGACAAGATGCAAGTCTACTGGAAGAAGCTGGTAGCACAACATGAGCCAAATGTAGGTGCCTTCCACTCTCTTACCCAAGTCAGTTCAATATAGTTCCGTCCTTTTCTCTCACCCTTACGTCACCTGCCAGCAAGCTGCACAGATTGAGCGTGCTTAAATGATAAAGTGCGACAAATTTTAATTTTAGGGGGCACGAACACTTTTAAACCAAGATCTAAAGTAAAGTGGAGCTGAATCAGCAGCAGCGCAGAGGCAGGGAGCTCTGGTGGATGGCTGGCGGTGGGCTGCTGGTAGCTGGAGCGTCTTAAATTGGATCACCACTCACAAAACTGTGAGTTTAACCACAGTGTTAAGTGCCCCTTTTGCATAAAATATTTTTCAGAGTGCGTGTATGCCCTGAGTTGCCGCTATTCACATTATTCCAGGAGTTGGCCCAAGAGTCGTGGCATAAGGGCAGATGGTTGGTACATGTTTTACACTAATTGTCTGCTTGCTGCAAAAGGTTATGATGGCAGTTTTGTTTCTTGCTTCTTTTATTATTATCGTTAGATGTCTGGTTTACATAAGGAGGTCTAAAATTGCCTAAATGTTTTTTTCTTCTGGTCTTGTAAACTGAAAAAAAATAAATTGTGAAAGTTTAGCTATGAAAAGAATATTCACTACATGAGGAAGTTATATACCTATTTCCACTTCAGATAAAAGCCCAATTTCCCTTACCTTGCAATGATTTGGTGTTCACGCATATGTATTTTTACCCCAGTAACATAGAAATAATTGTTCTTTGTGAAAGAATTTCCCTGAAACAGATTTAAATGTAACCTTAGAGCTCAAAACATAAAACAAGAAAACAGAGTTAAACTTTTAAAACAATCAATTTTATTCTGCACACAGCAATTACTTCTGCTGTCAGCAGGAATAAAGTTTACTGCTGTTGGAAACTTGTAAAAAGTCAAATGTGTTTGTGTAAAATGCCGTGTCAACTGCAAGTAAACAGGACCACACCTTCCAAGAACCAGGTCTCTCCTTATTTTAGTATTAATAAGGTTTGTGTCCTAAACGCCTGCTTAGAAGTAGTTACAAAAATGTGATTTGAACGAAGAGAAGTAAATGCTATATTCCCATATGGCAAAGAAGTCCTGCTTATTGACTTTCTGAACTGCCTCAGTCAGAATACATGGGATTCAGCTGTTCATCTCACAGGGAGCTGAGAGATGCCTATATCCAAACGTTGAACTGGGATTAATACGGATGTCTTTGTGATTGTTATTACACTTCAATAAAAATAATCAGTACAAGTCGTATCACAATTAAGTCTAATGATAGACACAATCCCCGTTTTTTATTTAAAAAATAATTTCTGTGAACCTTTCAGGGGAAGAGGAGACTGGAGGAGGGAGAATTGCCTGTCTGCTCAATTTATTCTATTTTAATCTAGGGCCAATTAAAATAGCTTTTTTTAAAAAAAAAAAAAAACAAACCCAAAATTTAAAAAAAACATACCTTTTAAAAGAGAGGCAAAATTGTAATGCATCCCTCATATACAGTCTGCATCAGGATCGGTTTGATGAGTAGTTTGCTTTTATTGGTACCTTCTGAAAAAACAAACAAATGAAAATCCCAAAGCTGTAAATTTTCACAGGCCAAGGCTAAGAATGAGATGGCAATGTTGTTTACCGGGATAAATCAGGTGCTACTAACAGAATTTCAATACCAAAGGTTAATAATATCATCATCAGTAGCTCTTGAAAGAGACCTGACTGCCTAAAGGCAACTTAATTTTAAACACTGAGACAAGTCAATCAGTATATACCTAAAAATATGCATTGAGGGATGTGGTTTGCATACATTACAGCCTTGTTGTTTCTTTCTAACCTGTGAGATCTTCAATTCTTTTGTTCACGTATTCAGGAACATAGGCACATGTGTATTTTTTGTAGGGTATGGGTCTGCTTGTTACTGGTCACTGGGTAGAGAAAGAGAGTTTCTAGGGGAAGGACAGGACACAGCAAAACAGCCTTCCACTCCAAATTCTACGCTTGCTGTCCTAGTGTTAAAACATCTCTCTCACCAGGCTATTTGTCCGGTGAAGCTGATGAGTTGAAAATGTAAATGTCAGCTCAGCCAATGCACATTGACTATGGCCTGAGAGGTTAGAAGGTGGGCTCGTTTTTCCATTTTTACACTTTGCCGTGTCGGAACTGATAGCTTGTAACATTTAAAGTGGCTGAGGGCACAGTGGAAAGCAAAATACAGAGATGTCAGTGAAGCCGTCTCAGTGCTCTTGGGAGCAGTACCCTGGATCATGGCTAAATGGATGTTTCTGACCAAGTGCCAACAATTTTGGCAAGGCTGTGTGAAGGAATAAATCTACAGAACTTAATTTTTTTAAAATATTATTATTAAAATGCCTATTATGAGCTCCAAGTGTATTTTTATTTGTGTGTCATGGATTCTGGTGTAATGATAAAGGGAGGAACCGCTTTCACTTGACGCTTTTTGTTACAGTTTTTGTGCTGAATATGCTATGATTAGATTTATTATGTGAGTAAATATCCACGCAGGCTGGTAGAGAAGGTATTTCTATTCATGGTCATAGGGTAAATTAAGAAAAGTATTATTTTCTAGACATCTGCTTTGACTATCAGCCTTACAAAGAAAATAGCTCCGGACCTTTCAAGTCACATGGAAGAATAAGATTTATGGAAGATAATATAATTACCCATTGACTCCTGGAAAGCAGTACAGAAAACCTGATTTTAGGTGTGATTTAAAACATAATGAATTCAGGAAGGCTGTAGTTTTATCAGCAGCATTGGTCTTGAAACTTTGCTGAACAGTCATTTTGAAAGACTATCACTAGCTAGGCCCAATAATTAATACTCCAGCAAAGTATCAGTGAAAAAAAATAGTTGGGGGCAAAATACCATATCGTATAGTCATAGAATAGTGGGGGTTGCAAGGGACCATTGAAGGTCATCTAGTTCAACCCACCCTGCAATGAGCAGGGACATCTTCAATTAGGTCAGATTGCTCAGAGCCCTGTCCAACCTGGCCTTGAATGATTCCAGGGACAGGTCATCTACCACCTCTCTGGGAAACCTGGGCCAGTGTCTTACCACCCTCATTGTAAAAAATTTCTTCCTTAAATCTAGTCTGAATCTACCCTCTTTTAGTTTAAAGGCATTACCCCTTGTCCTATCACAACAGGCCCTGCTAAAATATTTGTCCCCATCTTTCTTATAAGCCCCCTTTATGTAATGAAAGGCTGCAATAAATTCTCCTCAGAGCCTTCTCTTCTCCAAGCTGAACAACCCCAACTCTCTCAGCCTGTCCTCACAGCAGAGGTGCTCCAGCCCATTGATCATCTTCGTGACCCTCCTCTGGACCCGCTCCAACAGGTCCATGTCTTTCCTGTGCTGAGGGCTCCAGAGCTGGAGGCAGCACTCCAGGTGGGGTCTCACCCGAGCAGAGTAGAGGGGCAGAATCACCTCCCTCGACCTGCTGGCCACGCTGTTTTGATGCAGTCCAGGACCCACAGCTTCTGGGCTGTGAGTGGACATTGCCAGTTCATATCCACAAGGTATCAGTGCCGAGTCTTCCTCCAGTTCTTCCGTCTGTGGGATATATGCATGCCCGCCTGTAGAAGCAATATGGAAGAAGCAGACCCATCTGAAGTGACCATCAGGTTGGTCATGCCTCCGCTGTGACTGAGGTTACGGTAAAGAGATGCATCTCTAAGTCATTGGCTGCCTTGCCTGCTTTCTGCCTCCACTACTGAGGCTTCTTTGGCACAGAAATTGATGTTAAAGCTAATAAATTGCATCACATTTTTAGGAAATCTAAAATTTGCTTCTGGGAAAGACTTTTGTTTCCTGTCTTCTCTAAAAACGGCAAGATCTGCATAAGACATCTGCTTTATTTGCACAATTAGAAGGGAAGATTGTGTGCTGTTTTCCAAATACATAAGCAGAAAAAAGACTTTCCTTCAATAGCTTACAGCTGATATGGATAAAGAGAACTGAACATAATAAGGATAGTACAAGGTCGTTGATTCTCTTTATTTTTATTTTCCATTGCTTTTTTACCTTGCCTCTTCTGAGTTAGCTTTGTGGCCTTTCAGTAGTTTTCTGAAAAACATCCCAAAGAAAAAGTGTTTTGCTGGCCAGTTTGCTGATATAGTGTACTGTATTAGCTGAACCAAAGCCATCTTTCTCTTTGAATTTGGCTGTTCCTCTAAGTATAATTCCTCAACAATTTTCTAAGTAGTATGTGCATTAAAAAGTGTATCTATGTACATATAGAGCCATATGTGTGTACAGCTTTTATAGGCCTCTATAATGTTTAATTTTTTTTCTTATTTTTTGTTTTTAAAGTTCTTTATGACAACAGTGCTTTAAAAGGTATGCTATTGTAGAATTAGTCTGTGTTGGTTTGCATCAGATTTTATAAGCACTCATCAGAACAATCTCATTAATTTCAGTAAAATGAGGAAAATTTGGCTGAAATTTTTAGATTAATCATTTTCAAGACTTGAAAATACGAGGCTTGTATTGTGACGTGACCGCAACAGAAGAAATATTCACAGAAGCAGGTGGGAAAATCTTTCCTATGTCACGATCAGAGAGATAGGTACCAGATTTGTGCTCATTGACCTTGTTGCTGTCTAGTGGCTTTCTTTACCACAAACCCTCATTAATGGCAGCAGCAGTTCAATCAACACATAGAAGCAGGGCAGTGTGTGGGTCTAATTATTGCAGCAGTCTGTGCGTGTGTGTGATAATGGGCATTTTGTAGCCAAGAGTGTAACAACAAAGACAATAGGTGTCAGAATTCAAAAGTCTCAACAATAACGAGCAAGGACACCTTAGTTTCTAGAAACTGACATAGCAATTAATCACGGTGAGGATCTTCTAATTGAATCTTTCTTTGGCCAATGTTTTCCTGAAGAGGCAGAGGGCTTGGTTTCGCACGCACTCGGCAGCAGTGCCAGGGACTAAGTGACCCATGCCCCAGGGAAGGCGTTGGAGGGCACCTCTGGCTCTGCTGCAGCAATCTCCCCCACTGGTGTGGTGCCCATGTCTCTTCAGCTGGCTCTGATGTGGAGACCCTTCCCTTCTACGTCATAAAAGCTCTGCTGAAAAGACAACGAGGTCTCAGGTCATATTATTTTCGCTTTATGGTACGTGTAAAGGAAGGCAGTCCGTGTTGCTGCTTTCTCTGGCTTGGGTCCCCTGGAAGCATCTTCCCTCTCTGCTTGAAGGTGGCTGAGTCTTCCTTAACAAGGTGATGGGGAATTGGCGTATATGGAGGACGTATTCTCCCTTGCTGCTAGCTTAGGTTAGAAGATTAAGCTTCAGCTCAGCTTCAACTCAGAAAATCAAGCGCAGGCATATATATATTTTACAGCTTATCAGTACTTAAGGTGGATGGAAGAAAATCAGAATCAGAGAATGGCTTGGGTTGGAAGGGACCTTAAAGATCATTGAGTTCTAACCCCCCTGCCGTGGGCAGGGACACCTCCCACTAGACCATGTTCCTCAAAGCTCCATCCATCCTGGCCTTGAACACCTCCAGGGATGGGGCATCCACAACTTCCCTGGGCAACCTGGGCCAGTGTCTCACCACCCTCACAGTAAAGAATTTCTTCATAATATTTCACCTAAATCTCTCCTCTTCCAGTTTAAAACTGTTACCTCTCAACCTATCACCACATTCCCTTGTAAGAAGTCCCTCCCCATCTTTCCTGTAGGCCCCTTTTAAGTACTGAAAGACTGCTATAAGGTCTCCCTGGAGCCTTCTCTTCTCCAGGCTGAACAACCCCAACTCTCTCAGCCTGTCCCCATAGGAGAGGTGCTCCAGCCTTCTGATCATTTTTTGTGGCCCTCTGCTGGACCCGCTCCAACAGGTCCATGTCCTTCTTATGCTGGAGGCTCCAGAACTGGACACAGTACTCCAGGTGGGGTCTCATCAGAGCGGAGCAGAGGGGCAGGATCACCTCCCTTGACCTGCTGGCCATGCTGCTTTTGATGCAGCCCAGGATGCAGTTGGCTTTCTGGGCTGCAAGTGCACATTGTCAGTCATGTCCAGCTTCTCATCTACCAGTACCCCCAAGTCCTTCTCCTCAGGGCTTCTCTCAGTCCATTCTCTGTCCAGCCTGTATTTGTGCTTGGGATTGCCCTGACCCATGTGCAGGACTGTCAAACTAGGACAAGGACCTTGCATTTAGCCTTGTTGAACTTGTTGAACTAAGGTTTACACTGGTGCACCTCTCAAGCCTGCCCGGGTCCCTCTGGATGGCATCCCTTCCCTCCAGTGTGTTGACTGTTCCACACAGCTTGACATCATCAGCAAACTTGCTGAAGGTGCACTTGATGCCACTGTCCATGTTTCCGACAAAGATGCTGAACAGCACCGGTCACAATACTGACCCCTGAGCAATGCCACCCATAGGCTAGTTATAAAAATAAGGGGCAGTGTTAGAGCTTTTGCAGCCATGTCATCAAAAATATTCTTCCTGTCATTGCACTGAGCCACTTACATTCTGTAACACACTCAACAGAGATTTTATGTCTCCTTTTTCCTCCAGTTTCCAGCAAGGAAAGGAAATGCTCTGCTTCAGCAAGTGAATCCACTCATGCTTGTGATACGTATACAGGCTATGTGTGAGAATTATACCAACAATTACTCTTTAGGAGTGCTCTGCATGCAGATGCCACATAGAGCATTGAAAATGTATCACATAGTCATGGGGAACACAATAGGAATCCTTCTGTGAGTGAAATAATTATATTTTAGCCACATTGGAACCAAACAATCTAGCCAGCTCTAACTCTTTATTCCCATGTAAAAAGATCATTTATGCATTGTAATGCACCCTTGTCCAAATAATTGTGCTGGAATATTGTATGAAAGTTTTTGAACAGTTCTGTAATAGCCATACTGTTGGATGACAGCAGTATCATTAGTAGCCTGCATAAGTATTTCTAACCATGTGCAAAATCATCTTTTATTCCATTGTAATTTATCACACAGTTTTCACCTTCTATATATTTCAAGAGAAATCAACTGTACTTGAAATGCTTCCCAAGCCCAATCAGCTCCAAGCATAGGTTAGACGATTTCACGTCGGTGTAGGGTGGACGTGACACCACATGCTGTTCCAAGGCCCAGAATCTGCAGAAGGGTGCTGGAAGACACGGGGTGGAAGACAGAGGAGAGCCAGAACATGGGGAAGGTTGCTGTTCAAGGTCTGTTATTCTGGTGAGGCGCAGTGCTAGGTAAGGCAACCAGAGGCAGCTATCAAAAGTCTCTAATGTGCCCATTTGAAACACTTTTGATGAGGTCCTTCAGCAAAGGTTCTTAAAACCTTTAAGCATAAAAATCCTCTCATGAGCAGTAAGTGAATAAAAGAGAGGACATATATAATCAGTGTCATTTCTCCAGGAAGGCAAATTGAAGAAATTATCCCTAAATACTTGTCCTATCTTTATATGGTGTCCTCAAGCATCCTCCTACGATGACCCATTCTTTGTTTGATCTGCTGTGGCTGTTTTTGTGATCTTAAATAACAGAACGACATTGCTTCTAACACCTGCACTAGCTCAAGTATCTTGAAACAGGAGCATCTTGAAAAATACCCCCCAGTGAAAGTCTGAATGAGCTTGGCCTGTTGAATTTAACAAACAAACAAAAAAATGAAACTTGACTTGATAGAATGCAGAGTGACTTCCTATGAGGATAAAGGACTATGCATATTAAAGGACTTCAGTGTAGTGGAGAAGGGCACGATATGTGCTCAGGGCATGAACGCAAACATATCCCCACCAGGCACACGGATTTATAAAAGGGAGCGTGATTAGCTGCTGGTGTAAAGTTACCAGGGAAGAGATGAATTGTGAGTCCCTTGATGTTTACAGGTTGAGACTGAATGCCTTTCAAGACGATATGCCTAAGGCAGTCATAAATTATGCTTTAGTCTCATTTATGTTACCAGCTTAATATGAGTAAATAAGGTAAATGGGTGAAATAAACCTGTGACATTGAGAATAATCCAATTGTTCCCTAAGACATTAAATATCTGGAAAAATGGAGTGATCTCAAAGTCTCTGACTGAAACATTAACAAAATGAAGCAATGTTTGCAAGTGCCATAAGCACATTTTCAAATGGGTTGCAGATTTTTTAGTAGGTATGAGCAGAGTAATTAATTTTCTCCCTTTTTATTTTGGCCAAGGTTTTGTGGAAGAGATATATTGCATTTCCAAAACTAGCGTAGCCGTCCCAAAATCAGCTGAATGTTCTATAGCACCTTTCACGGGTGCATGTGTATAGTATTCAAATAGCAACTGTGGCTTGAATTTGATTGCATCTGTTGTGAAGCCCAACTTCCTGCTGACTTTTTCAAAATAATTCAGTTGCACAAAGATTTAAAAAATAGATTTGTAGGACATTCCTTTGCCAAAAAGACATTGCATCTTTCATTTGGAAAATCAAACCCCCTGTCCTTCTAAAATCTAATAGAAAGTGTTTTCAAATGGTAATAGTATTCTAGGCAGAAATCCAGAGCACTATATTTGCTGCCTGAAAATATAATTTAGGAGTTGTAATATATTCCCTAATTAAAAATATCATGCACGGTAGTGATTTTATTATTCATTTATTATCTGAACCATTGAACTAATCTGAAGAAAAGCAGCATTCTCGGGGGCACGAGTGAAGAACTTGCCTTTTTATTTTTACAAACAAATAATTTGCTTTCCAGTAAAAAGGACAATAATTTTGTTTCCTTTGAAAAATAACGACTTACTACACTGCTATAAAATTATTGTTAGAATTTGGCTAAATACAGTTTATAGTCCTTGCCTGAAGGAACTTACAGGATCACTTTCATGACCTTTTTTTTGGCTGTATATGGGTAGTACTTCATAAAGGTAAATAAATAGGAGATTGAGAACCAAAATAAATACAATGATGTATAAAATCTTATGATTTTTAACTGTAAGAGTAAAGATAATTTGAAATCATTTGAAAGAAAATTGAGTACATAAAATTTAAAAACCAGAAAGCAGTTGTTCCACAGTTATTTTCTGTTGCACCAAGCCTACAAGTATAAACTTTTGGTTCATGTGTAGTACATGTTTTTTGTCAGTGTCAATGACAAGCAGAGTCAAGCTGTTACAGATTCAAGCTGGAGAGACTTGGCTCTGAAGCTCAGACTGTAGCAGCAGACTCAGGCGGGGTCTGCAGGTCCCCAGTTCAGTCCCTGTGGATGGCCCAAAGGAATAAATTAACAGATTCTTCTACATGGCAGAATATACTGGTGAATACTATATAATTCAGAATATGTAATATATAAAATCCACTGTATACTTTCCAAAAATTTATTCACTTTTTCCATTGTATTAGGTGGTCTGATGAAAGATCTTGGGTTGTTTATCTGTGCGTAAAAATACTACTGCTTTTGCTCTTCTGAGCATTCAGTTGGTACCTGTATTTCATTAACATTAAATCACAAAGGACAAGGGCTTATTTCTTCTGAATTTTATTAGACCCGCCTTATATTTTCCAGAAAAAATAAGCCAATTTTCCAGATCACGTTTTTGAATTTTCATGGTTTTCTCATTACACATCTTTTTCCTAAAACTTCTTTATCTATGCTCTCCAAAACCCTGAAATCAAGAAAACAAAAATCTCTTTGTGTAGTCCATACATGCAGTCCATTTTAAGTTTCTTAGTAAGCTGGTATATGGTAAAAAATTTGAGATTCAGTACAAATCATTTGGAAAACTAAAGTCTGAACCCTAGAACTGAGCAATGGTGCAGTGACACCTGAGTGATCACTTTTCCTGTGCAGATTTCCAGATGCTGAAGTTCTTTATGCTTTACTAGAATTAAAATAAAACATCAAGTATGTATGTGTTCTCAAATCTCTTTGTTTTGGCAAATAGCATTATTTGTATTGTTAAAATTTCTGCTCAATTAATTTTATTTTTTGTTTTTGTTGTGCTACGAGTGTTCTTTTTACAGTATGCTACTCCTACACTACACTAAAAAAATAAAAATAATTATTTCTATAGTACAACCAAATTTATAATGATGTTTATGCAGCTGAGTTCTAATTTTGATTCTGTCTAACTGAAACCAATACAAGTTCCAAACTAATTCTTCCAGACTAATTGTTTGACTCATGGCAAGGCATTGTATTCAACAAATGCAGCATAAAATGTAAGGATTATGTAGACAAAGCTCAAAGGTAAACTCAGTGTTCCAGTCTGTTGACAAAACTTGCTTATTTGTCTTCAAATTCTGAGCTGTTACACTTCAATAATTCCCTTTTACACCACAGACTATATCTGGAGTATTACACAGCATTTCTATCAAACCCAACACAGAAATTATATTGCCCTTTTATTTGCTGAGTGCTGTCTCACAAAGAAGTAGTAAGATACAGAGAGAAGATAGCCTGAAGCCCAGGATAGGGTTATGGCCTATAAGTGTTTTGGTTTTTCTCAGCGTGAGTTTGCTAATTCGCATCTTAATTGGTGTTCACATATCATCGCTTTGTCATTAGGAATCCAGTTACTGCATTCAAGCACAATATTAGGGAGATTATCTCACCATATTTTCTGTTGGCACAGGGTGCTTTTCCTCGCTCCTAAAAAAAAATAAAAAGTAATCCCATGCAATACTGGAGTGGAAATGCCAGTTATAAAAGGTTATACACATACATGTGTACCAAATTTTTTTAGAGTTCGTGTGCTAATAAAATTAAATAAGAAACTTCTGTACATATCTCTTAAATCCATTACTAAATACAGCTTTACCTTCAGAGAAAACCAGATTAATCCATGTAGTGTTGTCTAACATTGGGTCATAAACAGCAATTTTTTTCCTTCATGCTAAAGTAGCTTAATCCGTTAATCCTTATGCAAAATGTAAATGTTTATATTAGACAATTAAAACAAGGCTTTGCTGTGCTCTTGTTCTCTTTCTCTTTCAATATACACCTGATTTATTATTCAGTAAATTTTGTCTTTTGTATTTTTTCTTTCTGCACTGTAACTCTGCTGCTTGAAAATCCAGGTGTATGTTCTAGATGATATTAGGGAAAACCAAGTTTTCTTCTGGCTGGAAATTTTAAGCAAGTTTTTATTACATTCAAATCTGAATTTCTACCTATTTTGCATTTTTCCAATGGAATAGCTTAAAAGTTATTGGTTGAAGGTTTAATGTTATTCCTTACACTAGCAGCCAAAATACGTTAATTGCAACTGTATCTACAGTAAGCCCCCCAAAATGCAGAATTGTGGTGGAAACTAATACCTCAGTGTGGTGAAGTGAAAAATTCTTGCACGATACTTATTAAACCAAAGGAAGCCAGGGATAATCATCTCCGAATAGTGTAAGATGACGTATTCTTTTATATAAAGTGAAAATGGATGGGGGCATATCTGCAAGCACTTTGGAGGAGAGGTTTAAGATCTAAAACAATCTCGTTAATTGGTGATTTGGTCTGAAAAGCAGGATTCAGTTCAAGCAGGACAAATGCAAATTACTGCACTTCAGTAAGAATAATCAGCTGAGCAATGAAAGACAGAAACTGGCTAGCTAGGCAAAAGTTGCCGGAAAAAAAGTGGGATGTTTTATTGAAGGGAACACGAGTTGCCAAATTCATATTGTTGTGAGGGGAAAAAAAAAAAAAGGAAAAAAAAATCCAAACATCTGGTATCCTGGTTTGAGTTATTGCGTTTCAAACAAAATACTGACCAGCTGAAAAGGCTGTAGAGAAAAGTATGGAGAGTGATCAGAGGTCTAGAAGACATGACCTGAGGAGGAAGGAAATAATTTGTTACCTTCATCCAATGTCAAGAAGTAATGAGATAATGTTGCAACAAGGGATTTGTAGACATTAGGAAATATTTTCTGACTAAGAGCTAGGGTAGACTGAAGAGAGCTGTTGTGGAATATTCATCACTGGAGTTTTTTATGAATGGGCTACACAAAGGCCTGTGAGGATGATTTTGGTGCAGTTGATAATGACTTAGGGGGAAGAAATATGTGTTCCTGATAGTTCTATTTTATATGGTTAGTAAATACGGGTATTCCAGCATTGGATGACATAAAAGAAAGAGAATAAGCTTAAAAAGAAACAAATAAAACCTAGTAGTTCAAAATACTTAACATGCTTTTTGTTTTAGGTATTTTTATTTTTTTTTAAATTATGACCCTCCTTGAATAACTTCACTTCACCCTTCATACTATGTAATTCAGCTTCCGCTTTGCCAGTTGAACTGACATAAATGCCACCACAAGATTTTCCTACACAGCCCCTGCTGCATGATAGGAACTGCCCAGAGAGATCTATAAAGGCATTACTTTATCTTCCCTTATATATTTCTCCTTAAAACTTACCACGGCTCTCAGGCATACCCAGCCTTCAGCAAGTTACACCCTTGGAATGTTGTAAGAAAAATTGTTATTTTGTGGTTTCTATGGGGAGAACATTTTTTTTTTCTTTTTTTTCTTTGTCTTTCTGCATTTATTACTTGCAGCACGACAATATGTCTTTAGATGTATGAAGAATATGAGAAATCTCTCAAAATACTGTCTCCCAGGCCAAATGCCAATGTTCCACAGGAATGCCCACTGCTTTTATCAATATTGCTATAAAATCCAAGTCTCAGCTTCAGTTTGTTTCTGTCATCTGATTTATGTTTCTAGTCAAAATGTATTGAAAGCAGAAAATGGAGCTGAACGCCTTCAAAAAAAGTGGAGTACAAATTGAAACTCTGAACATAGGAAAACCTTTCTAATCTTACAGTTTCCTTCAGACTGTATTACTTCAACATTTTATTCTTCCTTGAACATGTTTTCAACCTTGTCTGATTTCTTGCCACTTTAGAAGGAAGTCTGTTTCTTTGGCAAGATTACCGCCGGAAATTACATTTTCATATACTTTACTGCAGTGTACTCAAATGATGCTTACATCTAACACTGCCTATAATTTACAATTGTGAAAATTCTACAGAAATGAAACAAATGAAGGGAATTTCTATTCTTCAGTCTCTCAGATCCAGCACTGCCATCTAAAACAACCCTCTCTGGTTCTTTATTGTACTCTATTCTCCCAAGCCCACTGTAGCTCTTCTATCTTTACGCTGTACCCCTACATATCTGAAACTAGAACTGCAGCCCAGTACTATGTCTGCAACCCACCGCACACCCACCTCACATTTTCCCTGTTTTCTAAATCCTCTCTGTCCCCGTGTGCTGAGGCAGGAGAGGAGTCCCTAGAACTAGGTCCTTGTAACTGGCTCCCACGCACGTCAGCATCTCCTATGATCGCTCTTCTCTTCACATATTTTGTCCCAGGTACAACTTCTTCCACACAGCTGCAATAAATCCCTAGGCAGAGAAAATATGCTTGTCCAGTAAGCCTATATAGAGAACATGAGTTTTAGAAGCACATTTCTGGGGGGCGGCGGGGGGGGGAAGTGGAGAGGAGTAAGGAAAAAAAATGGGTCACACAATTTGCTGATGCAGTGTAGGACTTCTGTGTTATATCACACTCTCTTGCTGTCATCAGCAGGAAGCCAAATACGTTTTGCTTCCTGAGGTAGTGGGAGTATGGTATCAAGGAAAGAAAGGGAGAGGAACCTTTTATAACACAGTTCCTCTTTTATGGAAGTCATGAATTAAAACACTCCATAAGACTCAATTTCTCATTCATGGCCTCTGTTCCCCACAGATGGATGAAAAGTGGATAATTATAAGTGAGGAAGTCAGAAGACCTGGTGCTGTAAGTACCATCACTGTGAGTCATGAGCCTCGAGCAAATTTCTTTGTGGAAACTTGGTATATCTTATTCTATCCATGAGGTTATTCATCCCACAGCAGTAATCAGCAGCAGATTGGGTCAGGCTTGTTCCATATATATTCTTCCCTAGTACAGCAGAAGACGATGTCAGCACGGAGATACCTTTCTTTGACTTTGGAGCCTGCTTTAACTGGTGATAACTATTAGACTTCCTTTTCAGACACACCAAAATTGTGAGAGATGGGAGAATGTCTCTGATAGAGCATCAAGCTTGGCTTACCAAGAAGTTCTTTCTTTAAAGGGGAGCTGATCAGCAGGCCCATTATCACAAGCAATCTGCCCCCTTTGGCTACTTAAGTGTAATTTGCCAGGTGGCTGAAAACTTGATCATCTGCTAGAAACTGATTTGTTTTAATTTTTTTTTTATTTTTTGGAACAGACTGGCATATTTCTTTCCACAGTCACAGATATTAAACTAGACTTTTGTGGCATGTATCCAGGTTCAGAAAATACCCAATTCCTAGCCCATGAGAAATATTTTTCTCCTCCACTGGAGAAGGACCGACTGCTTTTCAGTTTGTAATCTCCTTAGATGTTTTGGGCTGTCTATAATTTTATCTCCAAGCTTGTCTGACTCAAAAGCATTACCCTGGCTTCTGGCCCCAAAACCATGAATTTTTTGAGTTTGATGGAGGTATCAGTACTGACTCTATAGTACTAATCAATAGAACTAGTCACTTAAAGAGATAGTAAGATCTTTTCTTTCACCCTATTCACTCTTGCTAATTTAGTTGTAGATTAGAAAATAACTGAATTTTTCAAGATGGAATTTTGGTCCAATTTTTATTGAAACAATTTACAAATCAGAGTATTTGATTATCTTGCTCTTTCTGGTACTCTAGAGTGCTAAGGTGCATTGCATTCTTCCACTGAGGGTTTTTAAACCCAATTGTAATTCCCCACACACAACACACACATTTTTCATGATGCCTATCTGTCAAAGTTTTTGAAATTATTCTCACAGTTTATGATATTTTTGTGTTTCTCCTTGATTGTTTTAATGTAATTTGCTAACACTAGACAAATGACAGTGACAAAGATTATTTCACAAATGGTACACCTTGCTTCTCTGGCTATTTTCTGTTTNTTTAAGCAAGTCATTGAGGAAGACAGAGCAAAAAAGCCACAATTTTGCAGTCCTTTTTCTCTATATAAGAATAAATGCATTTTTTTGCTAAGGCAGATGTTGACTGACATTCACTGTTGGTTTATTGGTATATCTGGAGCGTCAGAAGCTCCACACAACCAGGCAGCTGCAGGGCAGGAACACTTGAGCAACAGTTTGACTTTTGTGTCAAACAGTTCATTGGCTGCATAACTCAAGAAAGCCAGTGGAATATATGGCTGAATAACCACAGAGCCAAAACTTCGTGAAAATGTTCTCAATAAATTCACATTTATTGAGATAAATGTGAAAAGATAGCAAATTGCAGAATTAAAACAACTTCCAGAGTTAAAATATCTTCTAGAGGTTACTTTACAAATCACAGTTGAAGAAATTTTTCTAATTCAGAAACAACAGATTCTAGCTTTTATTTAGTTGCATAGTCAAATATTAATTCACCTAATGGATAATTTATAGAAAAAAGAAGGAAGAAAAGAGATGAAACTAAATAGGCTGGAATACGTATATAATGTGTGTCTTGCGGCAAGAGATGAAAAAGGCTGTTTTTCCCATCATTGGTGCTAGAATAAGATTATCTTAACCAGGAAGACAAATTTAGTCAATGATACTCACACAAAAATTAGCGAAGAAAAAATTGATTTTGCAATAAATAAAATGATTCAGCCAACTTGCTCTAGTTTAGATTCCTCAATGATAAAATAAAATTAGGAAGCTGCAGAATAGCATGAATTCCTTAGTAACCATCTTTCTATGCTTAGAATAAAGTAAATGGCCAGTTAATAAAAAATTGTCTACTGTCCTGTTCTTTAAAGAAGGTGCTTTTAGTTCATCCGCTTATTTTAAGGCTGTAAGAGTACTTGCAGAATGACTAGGAACCTTTTAGCTAGAATGTTTGCATGTATTACATTACTTTGGATTTGGCAATTGACTTCAATTATTATTCTTGTTACAATTTTCAATGTAGAATATAATCTGTTGTCTGCCTAATGTTACTGAAAGCTTGACTGTATTTTTTTTCCAGTTTGTTCAGTCACTGGTGAGACGTTTCATTATGGTTTCTTTTGTTAGATTTAGAACAGAAAATGACATACATTAAATGGCAGAAGTGTTTTATAAAAGACGTTAAGAGTTTGCACTCATGTTTTTGCAAATAACCGAGTCGAAAAGTAGTCAAAACCCTTGTTGGATGCTCACTTAGAGCTAAAAATTCTAAGACTGCAACACCCCAAATCCTAAGCAGCTCAAAACTTCAGTCTCTAACTTTTCTCAGTGAAGTTCTTTCTATGGGAACACTGCTGATAAATTGGTTGCCTCCTTTGAACTATGGTATGTCCAGTGAAACTTTTGTAATTTGGCATTTTACCAAGTTGCTAGTTCTTCTGTCACAGGGAGGAAAAAATGACATTCCTCCTCCCTGTCCCTTCTATAGTAGATGGTCGTTCATTTTATGTAATCAGTTCTTACATTTTAATCTGTAAGAGAAGCAGCAGGAAGTGTGATTAGAAGTTCACATAAAATTGTGTCTTTTCAGATTAAAAAAGAACTCCTCAAAAGGCGTCAATAGCAAAAGAACTTACAAATGTACTTGCTAATTGGTTGTGGTAGAAATGTGTGCCTAATTTCTAATTTTAATATGTGTCACTTTAGCTTCTAACCTTTGCTTCTTGTTTCATTTTCTCAGCTAGATTAAAGAGCTCTTTACTACCTAGTTTTTTCTCTCTGTGGAGATACTTCCACAGAGTAATCAAATTGTTCCTCATACTTTTCGTTACAAGAAACAGCTTGAGCTCTTTGAATCTGTAATTGTGAAACAGGTTCTCAGGTATTCAAGTTTTATTTGTGGCTTTCTCTCAATATAGTTCACAATCCTTCAGCATCCGTTTTGAGAAGGGAGCACCAGAACCTTTGAGATCTTTCTCATTATCCGAAAAGTTAGATACACTGCAGGGTCTACCTCAGAGTATATATTAAATGCCCCCTGTGCGGCATTTGTTTCCTTGGTCATGCAGACCAGAATAATGACATGGCATCCTCTAGTGTGATCCCAAATCTTGACAACAAGGAAGATGGAAAGAAAGAGTGACTTAACTTCTCCAGTACTTAATATAAACCTATGGTTTTTTTCAGTTTATTTTTCCACAGTGAGCTGCTTAATGCATAATTTCAGTAAACTCTGTGCAATGTTACTGGGTAGCAGTAATATTCACTGGTAGCCAGTGGTAGGTGCCACAAAAGATCTTCGAGAATCCAAACTTTTATGAGTGCTTCAATAAAACTACAAAAGCATGAACCTCAGCAGTAGGAAAATTGAGTGCTACTATCTTGGAATCTGGCCCTCAGTAAAATAATACATGAAAGCACATGAAAACACACAATAAATATGTGTTTTGACTACTCAGTGATGCAGATATCATCGACCTGATTTTTAAAGTGCTGTTGTGGTTTAACCGTAGCCGACAACCAGGACCACGCAGCCACTCTCTCACTTGCCCCAGTTGGGATGGGGGAGAGAATTGGAAGAGTAAAAGTGAGAAAAATTCATGGGTTGAGATAAATGCAGTAAAGCAAAAGCCACGCATGCAAGCAGAGCAGAATAAGGAATTAATTCACTGTTTCCCATGGGCAGGCAGGTGTTCAGCCGTCTCCAGGAAAGCAGGGCTCCGTCATGCATGATGGTGACTTGGGAAGACAAACGCCATAACTCCGAACGTCCCCCCCTTCCTTCTTCTTCCCCCCACTTTATTGCTGAGCATGATGTCATATGGTGTGGAATATCCCTTTGGTCAATTGGGGTCAGCTGTCCCAGATGTGTCTCCTCCCAACTTTTTGTGCCCCCCCAGCCTACTCTCTGGTGGGGCGGTGTGAGGAGCAGAAAGGACCTTGCCTGCTCAGCAACAACCAAAAACATCAGTGCGCTACCAACAGTGTTCCCATCCCAAATCCAAAACATGGCCCCACACCAGCTACTAGCAAGAAAGTTAACTCCGTCTCAGCTGAAGCCATGACAAGTGCCTCTATATTTTTCATAGTATTCCTAAAATGATGAATAAATTATGAAACTTGTCACTGTACATAATGTATTCACATTGTGACTGTAAATCCTTGAACCATAACACCACATTTATCATCTATCTTGTCACATTTACTGTAATATTTTCAACTTGGGCTCTGATTATATGTAGGTTCTAGCTACAAAGACCTTTTGGATTTATGAAGTGAAAATTTAGCTAGTGAAATACTGTGTAATTTTAAAGTTCAAATATTGAGGGTTTGTCATATTCTTGCTTTGTGCAGATTTCAGCAATAATATGACATATCTCATAATAGCATTTAATAACTGTAGAGTATGCTCCCTGCAGTACTGTGTAGCTCTTTATGAGCCAAGAAAATATGTAAGGCACTTACTGAGTGACTCTTTCCTAGTTAAACACCAGTGCTGTAGAGCTAACATATTAAAATGCATTAAACACGTTGAGATTAATGAAGTACCGTCTTTCCATGTCCAGTGGGTGCTGTATTAAGCTTTTGTTTAGGCGGGTATAGAGGTAGATTTACAGAAACTATGAAAGAACGATCAACTTAGATTGCTTAGAATTCAGTACCAGATTGATAGCCACAGGCATAATTCCTGTGCTTTTTTACCAGTCTTACCACTATCAGGAGGACTCTGTGTTCCTGCTAGTTTACTTTCAATATTACAGTCTGCTTCCTGATATTTGGCATAAAGCAGATATAAACAGATTTTCTCCAAAGAAATTGCTTTAACTTTGTGAGTAAAATACAGGAACTCTAGAACATCTTGCATACCCTGCTGCTAGTATCTCTGGCTGAGCTGTAAGCAGTGTTTCCATTCGCTCTTAAGTGTGCTGAAAAAATAAGTATACAAACTTTGTATTGAAATTTTGGTGGAAATGCAACGGGTATAAAAGATCCTCACCAGGAAAGCAGTATTTTCTTCCTTTTATATGCATGTGTGTGTGTTGCTGAATCATAGAGAGTAGGCTAACTCAGGTTGGAAGGGACCTCAGGAAGTCTGCAGCACAAATTCATGAAAGGAGATCAGACAAGGTTGCTCAAGGCTTTACCCAGTCGGGTTTTGCGAGGTCTCTTGAGAAACCCGCTCCACTGCTGGACTGTCTTCACAGTGAAAAAGGGGTTTGTTGGGGTTTTTGGTTTGTATTTTTTTGGTTGTTTCTTAGTGTGTGTTATTCAGTCCATATACTTAATAATGTATTATTTTTTTCAGGTAAGAAAAATGTTGCTTTCCAGGGAAAAGTAAGTAAATATACAGTTAGTGTCAGAATTCAGAGTCCTGGGACCTCAGTATATAGGACACTCTTCTGCAAATCTTTGTGTTTAAATTACAGAAGTCAGCTGAGGAATCGTATTTCCCATTGCTGAAATGGCAGAAGTGAAGCCCTTAGTCTGTCATATAGAACTTTTTTTTTGTTTAAGCTTTGCCAGGATTTGGAAGTGGTTTTTGACACATATTGATACATTAAAGGAATCCTTCTTGTGTGTTGCATGTAGAGAAGCTTCAGACAGAAAAACAGATCTGCTCATCTGCTCTAAAAGAAATTCCCCAGTTACATTGGCGGCAGCATTGTGTGTGTTTGTTCTGAAAGGGCGATTGCGGAGGTGAAGTGTGTTGATCACTGAACTTACAAATTATTACTGAAGCAGCAAAACACAAAAGGAACTGGAACATGGAAATAAAATTAGTAGTTACTAAGGATATACAAAGACAGTTCATTACAATAAACAGCTCAGCACATTAAAAACATTAATATGTAGTAGACAATTTGCACTAATTGGTTGTATTTTTGTAAACCTGGACTATCTATTTTATTCAAAAGGCTACTGGCCTGTTGTTGTGGTTTAACCCCCGCCAGCAATTAGGACCATGCAGCCTCTCGCTCACACACCTTGCCCCCCCACAGCCCTCCCCGAGGAAGAAAAGGAGGGGAAAGGGGAAAAAATACCCTTGTGGCTGAGATAAAGACAGTTTAATAGAACAATAACAGAAAAGGAAAATAACAACAACAATAATAACAATAATAACAATAATAATAATGGTAAAAAAATGTACAAGACACAAGTCAGTCTTACCACCTGGTGAATGGGTTGCCCGGCCCAACCTGAGCAGATATCACAGATTCCCCCCTGCCAGCCAACCCCTATTGATGTCCATGGTATGGAATATTCCATTGGCCATTCCTCTGTCTGTCTGTGCTCCTTCTCACCTTCTATGGGAAGCTGAAAAAAGTCCTTGACTAGTATAAATATCACCCAGCAACAACTAAAACAATATGCATTATTGACATTCCTTTAATACCAAAATCTGAAAACATAGCAACCACCAGAGAGAAAATTAATGCTATCCCAGCTGAAACCAGGGCACCTGTTCACTGTGCGATGCTATCTTTTTGCAGTGCATTGCTATAGTACTTTAAACACGGTAAGTGGTATTCTTAAGTCAGCGTAGGAGTGAATTAAGCATGGTTTCCTGCAAAATGCCTGCACAGGGTGTATGAGTGTCAATTTGTCTGTGTAACTTTGACACCATGTGCAAACAACTTAGTGAGTAGGTGCAGCGTCCATCTGATTTAAACACTGACTGATTTAATGATTTTTCCTGTTTCAGCTTTCATAGGCCTAATTATGGGCATTACACATAGTTGTGTTCTTCATCCTAATTATATGCTGGCTCAGTGATTTCTTGTGATTTAACTGCTAATTGCTAACCAGTGGTATAGGACTGTAATAAACCGCTTTGTTCATAAAAGCAAGTATTCTCAAATGGCCTGTGTTTTTCATTTTTTATTTGAAAATTTAGAAATGCCAGAATCAAATAGTATAATACCTGTTTTTCTTTGTATCTCATGCTATATGGATTTTATTTAAATCAAAATGAAGACGTCTAAGAACATTTTCCTTGGCATGCAGTAAATACTAGTGTGAGAGACTGCAATTTTCAGTGCTCATTTCAGTGATAGAGCCTGTTTTTCTAGAAACTTTCTGACCCAACCTAATTTCAATTAGTACTTAATATCTGTTTTTATGTCTCTGACACAGTGCAACTACTACATGCTAGAATTCATGATCCACATAAGTTCTCTGTATATCTGAGCGATTGAAGTAAAATCTCCTGTGTAAACACAACCAGAATTAGTCAATTCAAGGTCCCAACTTCATCTACGAATTAATGAATATTTAATGGATCTTTCTTATCTTTAATTTCAAATCAAACCTCAACGTTTGGGCTTTCAGGCTTCATAGGCTGCTTCTTGAAAGATGTAAGACAGGTGGCTTTTTTGACTTTAAAGCTCCCTCTTTGTGTATTCTGAGTTGCCAAGAGCCTGACTGCAAGAGGACTAGTTTCACCAATTCTGGAGAAGCACTGGAACTTGAATGATTCTACCAGAGATCTGGACTTGAAACTTCTACCAGATTTAGTACTTAGAACTAAAAATTAGTTTAATGAGTTTAAGTATGCATAGAACCCAGTAAAAGAGAATAAAACTGCAGCATAGAGCACACTAATGTCCTGGTTTGGGGTGAAGCAGGGCCAACTCTCTGCTTAGTGAGAGGCCCTTGCTCACGCTCGTTGCCATGGCAACCAGGGTCAGCTGACCTGGGTGGTTACCCTGTGGAAGGGTCACACCTGTGGACAGGTCAGGTGACCCAAACCGACCAATCGGGTGTTCCAGCCCATCTCCCATGCTTGGTATAAAAGCTGAGGGACCCAAGGGGTCAGGTTGGCTCCCCTCTGAAGGCTCTTCTCTGGTGGCTCTCTTTCTTCGATGGCTGACATCTGAGGAGGACCCCATCAGCTCATCTGCCTTTTGATCCTGGTCAGTGTATTCCAGTTCCTATTTGTCACTGAGTCCAGTCTGGAACTTTCCCAGTGCCTGCCAGTGACATCTCCCTAGAAGCTTGATACGTTTTTGTGTATGTTTATATATATTGTATCTATTTCATTATATCCTTCTCTATTTTATTATTAATTTTTCATTGAAGTAGTTTAGTTTTTTCTAAACTCAGAAATCTTTTTCTCTCTTGTCTTCCTCCCCTTCAAGTGAGAGGTGGGGGAGAGCATCTGTTGTCTTGTCGTTGGCCAACCCAGCCAAAACTGTGACATCTTTCAATGAGCAATCTGTAGGATGAGTTCCTGACACAGAGCTTACTATTTTCCACTTTTAACAATTTTGGGTGCAGACAGTTAGGAGAAAAGGGTTTGAACAGTGGTCCTGTACTCTCTAGTTCAAGATGTGATAAGCCACTGGTGCTGAAGTGGATTTGAGCTGGTGTCTATAAGCAGAAAAACTTAAAAAAATCATGCATCGTAGGTAAGAAGACAAAAGTTCACCATCAAATATCTAACTCTTTAGTATTCCTTTTTTTTTTAATCAAGGAAGAACTGGAAAGAAAATTGTTTGGTAAGAGGCTGGTGTTGGGAGAATTTCCGTAGTCCTGAGCAACAGTTGGCCTTTCTGTGGTTGGAACTGCAGGGATTGCTGTTTTGTTTTAGCTAACCCTGTTTGCTGTTTACACCATTTGTGTGTGGTACTTTTATAGTATCACTGTAGACATAGAGCAAATGCATGTTGAAAACTTCTCTGCAATATGCAGTGCAGAAAACAAGAAAGGACATACTTATGACCTGAATAACAGGGAAATATTGTTAATCTGGACCAAATTTGATTGTTTCTGATTTTTTAGCCCAGATAAGAGACCAGAGTTTTTATCTGAATATAATTTTTGTGTTGTGCTCTTCACTAGGCAAGCAGTTGTTATCCCTTTGAAAATATTTATTTCTGAGAAAGTGCTGCAGGGCAGTATCAGAAGTATAGAGATTTCATTTCATTCTTTCAAGAGAAAAACCTTGCCAACTTTAGTTACTTCATAATCCTTAATATGATGTCCATAAAAGCCAGAAATAGCTGTGACTGATGTTTTTTTTTAGAAGTACGGTCATGTCACCAACATGTTGTACTTGTTCCTACATTTCTTTCAGCTTATTCAGTGAAAAATGCTTTGGGAGATGGTGTGTTTTCTGTTATATTTGCTCTTTCTCATGGGTATAAAAGTCAATAACCCCATAAAGTGATACTAAAGTATATAATGTTAATTAACAGTTGATAAAAATGAGTGCCTTTGTGAAAACTGGGTATTCCTGAAGAAATGCAGACAATGATTTCTATTCAAACCTAGTATGATTACCTAATTTAAATGCAATATTTTTCCTTATTTCAAGTAAATTCTGCCATTTTTTTTAAGAATTGTATATTACCTTAGCTGAATCAACAAGGTGCCTGATAAACATGTGTTTGCTTTTATTAGTAATTGCACATTCATGCTTGCAACAAAGAAGTAAATTTCTCAGGTTAAAAGGTGAGGCAAATGAAGAATATTAGGGCATAAGAAGGCCCAGCTGAGTCAGAGCAATGGGCCATCCACCTTAGTACTCTGCAGCTGAGAGTGTGGCAATAAGTGGTATTTAGGGAAAGTATGTGAGTTTCACTTTTTCCTATAGTCTGCTCTTCCCCTTCTTCCTCAGTATCCCAGAACTGCTGTTTTAGGGGTGTTAGCAGGTAAGATCTTGCTTATGCTTTTTAATTTCCCTGTATGTGCCTGTTGACTGTGAGGTGGGTTTTTTCATTTACTGGTACATCTTACCTACACAACCTTGAGATGTAGCAACAAATTATAGAGTACTATTGTCTCTGTACGGTATTGTATTTTACCTGTTTTAAAGTAGTCTCTTGCTAGCTTTATCAAGTGGTTCTTAGTTCTAGTACTATGCATTTTAGTGAGTAATAGTTCTGTGCTTACTTATTCACTGCATTCAGAAGTTTCTAAAGCTTAATCATATTTCCTTTGTGTTGTTCTCTCCAAATTAATGAGTCTTAGCCTTCCTAATCTTTCACTATAGTGAGGCTACTGCAAGCATTTGATCATTTTAGTTGCCCTTGTCTGTACTTCATTGGAGTCCCCTTCATCCCTTCGTTTGGAGTCTCAACCTCATCCTTCCTGAGATGTGGAGTTGCATGTGCTGCTCAGGATGTGGGCTTGCTAAGCTTTTCTGGAGAGGGCTTTTATAAATGTGTCCTCTGCCTTATTCTTAATACCCTTCCTGAGGGATACCCAATACTTAGTTGTTCCACGTTGAGTTCTGCTTTATGTTGAGTTGATGACATCAGAGAAGTGTCAGTGATGACTTTAGGAAGTGTTTCCTGTGTTGCCACTTTCAGTTCTGGATCTGTGATAGTTCAGATTATTGTTTCTATGTATTTATGAACTTGGAAGCTTATCTGCTATCTGTTGCTCGCTCAGTTAGACGGTATTTCCTTAATATCAATGTGAAGAGATTAGTATTATCTGCCTACTGTGCAATCACCCTGTAAACCACCTCCTACAAGTCATTGGTATTGAATAAAACCAGTCCCAGCAGTGATTTATGGTGGGCTGTCCTTCTGACTCATCTCCCTGGCTATGGAAAAGTGGCTGTTAAGTCGTATTGTTTCCTTCTTGCTTTTTGACCAATTTTGTATCTTCATCTCTGTATTCAGTCCAGTGGTAACTTAGTTTTTTTCTGCTAATCTCCAATGTGAAAACTCATTGGAGGCTTCTTAAAAAATCCACATAATTCTTTTTCCCCCCTTGAGCACCTTAGATATTTACTTACTGATACCTGATGAGATCCCCAGGAGGTCTGTAAGCAGGGTTTCTCTTTACAGTAGCTGTGCTGACTCTTTCTCAACAGACCTGCTCCTTCCATGTGCTAAGTTGAAGAGATATAGAGATATGTCTTACTCTGTTTTTCAGAAGACTCTTTGTTTTGCCAAGGAGGGGAGAAGAAGTCCCAATGGTAGGAACAGGCATGGATTCCTGATTCAGTGTGAGCATACCCATGGGCTTCTCTTGTACCCTTGTACCCTGTTGCAGTCCTTTTAGTTTTGGGAACAAATATAAGAAATGAATGTTATATTGTTTGTGTAGCAACGTGGGCTGCTTATGCATGTATATTTCTATTAAACACATAAAAAATGTTCTTCTAATGTAGGGACTTTAAGGCTTTAGTGTCAAACACAAAAAGACAGAACACTGCAGTTGTGGTTCTCTGCCACTTCAGTTTGTAAGCAAAACAAGTTTCTAATTTCATGATTGAGTATTCTTCACTATACTGGGCCTTCACTGTATGCAGATGCAACTGGTAGTAGTAAACTGTAAGGCTAAAAAACCTGAAAAGCTCTAGTAGTGCACTTTTCCAAGAAAAATAAATTTCCTTGGGCACTGAGTCTCTAGTGTGGGTCTAAGTTTTTTCCATTTCTTTAATCAAGTGCTTTATGCAGTCAAGAATTATATTGTTTCACACTGTTCTCTTGCGCTCTATGGCTGGTAATTCAAAAAAGTATCATTTAGGGGTTTTTTGGTCATAGAGAGATTTCTGCCTTTTCCTAATGTTGCTTGTTATTGACAGTGTTGAAAATTTCAGGCCTTTTGATGCTATCTCTTACTTGATGTCTTATACCTGTGAATACAGGTGACTGCTTTTATGCAGTACTGATTTTCCTGGCCAAAACTTTGAGTGTGAGAAATGCTTTTAGGCTGATGATAATGCATGTAATGAGGCTTCATGTCTGTGTATATATAAAATGCACACAGGCAGCATACAATTTGCTTTCCAGAATTTTAATACTTAAGTGTGTGCAGCCAAGACATGTTTGTCAATTTTTAAGTTAAATATTTTGGCAGCTCACTGGTGGATGGTAGTAAGAAGTGCTAATGTTAGATGGGTAAACTGATTCTGAAGAGCAGATAAGAGAAAATAGCTCAGATTAAGTTATTACTCTTGCCGCTATTAGTGTGTGCTTTGGTAGCTCCCACAATACTCCTGATGCTGCCTATAAAGATAGGAATACTTGTTCCTTGCTCCAAGGAGAGATCACAAGAAGTGCAAGTAACAGATGACAGTTGGGGGTGAGATTATAAACAGTTTAAAATGAAAATCAGCTATGCCAGCTGCATGTCAAATTGTGATCATAATGAAAGCAAAATGTGGAGAAAAAGAATTTAATTAAAATGTGAGAAAAAGGAGTTCAGAAATGTAAATAGATAAAATTTACATTCCATTAATGTAATGGTAGATTCTCTACTCATGTGTAAGTTTTCCTCAAGAGAAAAGGTCCTTTAATTAAAAACTCCTGTTCAAATGCATAATTTCCTTTTAATAGTTTAAAATGATCACCAAATTCAAGCTAAGTTTCAAAGCTAAACCAGGCTCAAAAGAATGGAGGCAACTACTAGAATTAGACTAGAGTTTTAGCCAAGAGAGTTTGCACTATTTCAGTACTTTGAAGCATGTTGCCAAAGGGTGTAGTTTTCATTCTACTTCTAGGCACGCTAAACCAAGACTTCCATGCAAGAATCCCCTATGCTTCCTGGAGGTTTCCACACGCCTCCATGTTCAAAATCACACTGCACCTGTTTCTGCATCTGTCTTCAAAGTTGTGTTAGATTCCTCTTCTGTTTTGTTTATGTGAAGTGATACACATGGAATAAAATGCTTTCACCTGTCTGTAGCCATCTAAACCAAAGTCACCTAGTTTGAGCTTGCCCTCTAGTATCTGCTTTTGATACATAAAGGTCTATGGCCATATTGCCATTAATGTCCTGGGACTGCTTGTATGGCTCCATCTATTATTCCAGAAGAGTGCAGGCATTCCCGTGGTCCCCTGTCACATCTGACAGCCCTGTACAGAGAGCTGAAATGGCATGAGAGGCTTGCATTTGGGCACCTGCCATCATTCTCTACCCCAGCTGGCTAAGAATGAATGTATCTTGACCATGAAGTTAGCCAAGTTACCATCTTGGACTAATTAGCTAAAATCAAAATTATTGTTATTCTATTCACAGTGTAAAAAAAATAAGAATTTTTCTTGATTCAGGCTTTTCCTCTCCTTGGTTTTGGTGTTTTTGCTGTATATAGGAAACAAAATATGTTTGTGTTTTTTTGTCTTGTTTAGTTATAACACACAGCATCAGCGTATTTTCTTGTACAGATCTGTTCTAAATTCTACAGTTAGTAGCATTTTATGAATTACTAAATGGTAATTATAATCCATAGAAAGATCCACTGGCTTAAGTTCTTTTTGATATGGCATATGCTGGATACATCGATATATACAAGATAATACCTCTTTCCTGAGTTCTGCCTTTCAAAGGCATATTTGCTACAGAATTTCTTGCATATTATCTAATGAATTGGTTGTACAGTGTCAGGAACTTAATACTAGTCCTGGAAAGGTCACAAATAAAATTAGATCTAGCTGCAATTAATTTTTATTTAAGCATATGTATGGTCTTTGCACAAGAACTACTTTTTCTGCACACTGAAAAATTAATCACTGTGGCCAATTCCAAAATAACAAATAAAGTCAGCTTGGTATCAAAATTCAAAGTATTGGTTGCATATAGTTGATGTTTATTATATAGTTAAATAAAAGGAATATGGATGTCCTCAGATTTTTGATTAATGTTTCTTAAAGGATTTATAAAGTAACTCTAGTAATTCAGAAACTTATCTGAAAATGTAGTTACTCTTGGTTTAAAAATGTGCCAGACAAAAGCTTTCTCTTCAGAGTTGTACTGCATTATTTGTGCTATCAGTGGATTTTTAAGTGATGCTTAAGCAACCATATATAAAACCAGTAATGTTTTGTTTGTTCCTCTAGAAAGGAAGGAAATGTATTACTGTTGCTATAAACTGCAGCATAGAACCAGTGAAAGACAAGAAAGAGAAATGAAAGGGCTTATTACATTCCAGGATAAATAAAGGCTATTTCCAAAACAGGTTTTTCCCTAAGGAAGGGTGTAAAAAGGAAGTAAATCAGAACTGGTAAGAAAATATTCCGGGGGATGGGGGAAGAGATTGGCTGTTCTAAACACATGCATCCCAGGATCTAAAAGATGGTGACCACACCACCTGTAGTGATTTATGAAAAGTCATGGAGAACCGAGAAGATACTGCCACTGAGATAAGATAAATGTGCTGCTGATCTAAAGCATGATCCTGAAAATTACAGCACTGTGCCAAGAGTCCTAACTTTAAGACTTAGTAATATACTGAAACACTGTTTTTGCAAATGCTCAAAGCTGTCTGAGCAATAGAGTAAGAAAGAACAAAGATTATCAGGCACACGTAATTTTTAAATAATCTAATAAATAACTGACAAAGGGAATGTAAGAATACAGGAAGCTTAATGTACATAGAATTTAATGAAGTATTTGTGATAGCAGGAATTAATAAAATAGTGATTTACGAAGTCTCATTGAAAAATTAATGGAAATTGGCTTGAAGAACACAGAGATTGAAAACTGTCCAAAAGACTATAAACAAAAGGTAATGATAAGCAACAGCATACTGAGCTGGGATGTGAAGGGTGAGAAGTGTGTAGTGGGGTGTCAGAGATCAATTTTATGTCTGATATAATTTAACATTTTCAATAGTGATTAGCAAATGATGTAACCAGCATGTTAATCATTTTTTCTTAGATAAAGATGTACTAAGCAGCAATATATACCAGTAAAATCAGTTCAGAGATCTAGGCAGGCTAGAAATATGAGCAAGCTATTTGATCCGAGAGGCCACAAACTTGCATATGTGGTGAAAAAAATCATTAAAGCATAGATAATTGTGGACTTCTTGTATTAAAAGCGCACCTAATGTTGGGATGACAAGAAAATCATTGTGTGCAAGTCCTGATCAATAGGTGCCATGCATCTGCAAGTCAGTCTGTGTGCCAGGCAAGAGGAGGATGGTGAGTGCCTTGGTGTTCTCTCTCATGTTTGAACATGCATGTGGGTTGGCATTTCCACACTTGCCATCCTGTCTACTATGGCTACTGCTTCTTTACTTTCTGGCATCATCTATATACTTCATATTTTTGACCCACCCACAGACAGGAAGGTAAAGTGGTGTAAGGAAAAGAAAACGATCTATTATTTGAGTCCATTTGCATTGACTTTCAGGCTTAGACAGGAAATACTCTAAGGAGTGAATCAGAAATTCACATTTATCAGCAAATTTTCATAGAAAAAAAAATATTTGAAATGCACACCTGGGCTGTAGAGTATGAATGCTGCTTTGAATGTTTTGCTCTAATATTTGATTAATTCTGTTTAACTTTCCAAAACCAGCCTGCAACAAATTACCGGTATGATTTTTTTGTGCCACTTTTGTTTACTTTTTGCATGGCATGACTGCTTAATGCAATGTTATGTGCTGGGTTCAAGATTTTTCTAGAACAAGTAACAGTTTGAGCTGAGTTACCTTTCAGGTGACTGGATCTTTGCTTTTCTCCTGACTTAGTTTCCTATCTATGAACAAATAGCAACTTGGACTAACAGTAGATCTGAGAGCTACAAAAGCTGCTCTGTTTTCCAGAAAGTAAAATAAAATTCCAGAGAAAATAAAATCTAGGTGGAGATACCTAAAAATATTTAAATGTACTTTACATAAGATTTAAAGTGTTTATCCTGCTGTGCAACGGAATCCCAACACATGCAGTCTCAGGGCACTGAACTATGAGATAGAGCACAGCAGAGCTGGGTGGCTTCACTTGGTAGTGATGATGGGGAGAACTTCTTTTCTGTCTGTGTGTTAATCTTCAGACTATCACCTTGAAAAAAGACATGCTGATATCAGCTGAAGAAAAACTGCAACACACTTGATGAGAGTAATCACACTTGCCTGGGACACTGTCAAATTCCAAGTTTGATTTCTATCCTTTGCTTTTTGATTTTTGGATGTTTCATTCTCAAGCAGAGTAGGTTGCAGTCTGCCTTACTCTGTAAAGTGGAAATGGATGATAGGTTTTCCTAACATGAGTGGATCTCAGAAGGGTTGCTGCACGTCATGCATACTGTGCTGGATCTGAATAATATGTGTTTATGTGGAAAAAAATAAAATACAGAATTCCCAGGTCTCCTAACTTGTTCCCCCATATCATTTCACCTACTAAAAGACACGAGCCACATCGAGTATGAGAGGTAGCTTGGCCAGAGCTCACACGAGCATCCTGGTTGTTCTGAGTTTATTTGGGAGAATGGAAAGGTGACTGTTTCTTAGGCAGCTGAAGTAGAATACAGTCAATGCTTCAGGTTAGAACTTTCTCAGTTTTGCTTCCATTTTTCTGCATAACTTTCCTTATGTTTCTGATTATAGCATAAAGCCATGTCTACAGTGTTCCTTTGGATGGCTGTGTAATCATTAACATGCAAATTGTGCTGCTATGCACAGCATTCATTTTAATCTCTAATGTATGTGAATGTATATCCCCAGAATGTCAAATGCAGTTACCTAAACATCTTAAATCCATATTTAGGCACATACTGGTTCATAGATGTGCTTTGATACATTTCAGAACTGTGAATGCTTCTAGTACAGCTGGGAATCAGAAACCTTTATCTATCTCATTGTGGATTGGTAGCTAGGTATAAACTACACTAATGTTTGGTTTTTGACATTCTAATGGTTCCCTTCATGTGTAGATTATCCCTGTTGATACTATAGGACAAACAACTGAAAAACTAATTTTCAGACTTGGAGGAAAAAGGAGGTGTATTCTTAATCTAAATCCTGCTTGAAATGATAGGATTAAAGATCAATTTTCTGTGCTCAGTTAGTTAAGACACATATTCACAAAGAAATTATCTATAAATGACATTAAAGCTCTGCTAAATTACACAGCTAGGTATTTTCTTATTAAATTATTTGGCTGATGCTCTTTAGTCTGCGTAGCTTGCAATTCAATAAATATTTTCATTTTCACAGGGGATACATAATGCAAAACACTTCAGCACAGGGTGTTTTAGACACCTGGTCACGAGTCAGTCATCGGTGCTGTGCCTTGAACAAACTGGAGTAGCATCAAATATCCAGAGGAGGGCACTTGTGGCCCTCCAGTCAGTCAGTTCAAACCAAAACACTCTGTACTGCAAAGTTCTTCTGACTGGGGGGAAAAAACTTTAGTCTTATCTGAATTGAGCCAAAGTAGTATTAAGCAATTATGGGTTACGCGTGGCATCAGTTTGAAGATTAGCTTGCAGGTTGCTGCAATGAATTGGCATATTTATCACACAAGCTGCTATCAAAAAAGAGCAACAGCTTTCAAGTGCTTTCGGAACTGCAGCTGGTGGCTGCAGAAAACCACCCTTGCACCAGGAGGGCCAAGAGCATTTTCTGCTCAAAATTCAGTCTAACCTATTAGGTTTGATAAATAATTAGACAGTGACACTGGGTTTCTTCAGGCAAGAAAATGTGGTTTTCTTTGTATCTTGGCGGAAAAAAGAACAAAAGGGTCATGGGATGTTGTACTTAATGCAATGTAATTCAGTATTTGAGGCCTGATAAAATAACTTAATACAGAAACAATTTTATTTGACTGTTAGTTTTCAGTCTCCAGGTTTTTTTTTATGCCTGTGAAACCAAAGCAGGTTTTTGAGTATGGTAGATGAACATGATGCTGTTCGATCATGTAGCATCAAACCTATGTTCTAGTATATAAATGCAGCAGTCAAATTTTCTCTGAAGAGTCTGTAGTCAAGTTAGGAAGACTAGCCTAAGACACTTTCGCTTCTACGCCTAACATATGAAATGTAAAATGTAACAACTTTTTTTGAGGGGGATGTGTTAATGTGTGTGAGGTTGGAGAAATAAAACTTCACTTCAGCTCTTTCCTCAAGCAAGCTGGTTTGGTAGTAGAACAAATATTTTCAAAATGCCCATGTTGCAAAAATAATCTTAGTATTCAGCAGACAAAAATAAATTACTCTTATAAGTAACTTCCAGTTAAATACATCTTTTTATTAAGAAAGTCCCTATGTCAGTTAGAGCTGAACTGAGACACTGTATTACTGTGCAAAAAATCCTTATGCCTCTAGTAAATCACTTTTCCAAGGGTCACTGAAGCTTTCCAACCATGTTTTCCTTCACTGTTCTGTTGGAACTAACAGGGCTAACTTCTGAGATCTGTGGACTTGTATCATGTGTCACATACAGCACTCTGAAGACTAATGCTCTACTGGGCTGGAGAAAAACATTTTTTTTAACTAATTGCAATGCCAAAAATGTACTTTTGTTTTAAATACTTTGTTAAATTTTAGTGTAGACATTTTTAAAACTGAAAAATGTGTGTCTTATAGCTACTGTATGCAGGAGGCTAGAAACAAATCTTGATAAGGTAGGAAACAACCATTTCAACACCTGTTGATGTCATTTATTTTCCAACAAATGTCTTCTACAATTGCATCAGTTAAAACTTCTCCGTCTGCTGATGGTATAAGGGCCAGGTGAGTATGTGCACTCTCTCTCTATATGGGGAGGTGTGTGTGGCAGCGGCATCTCTTTGCTTTTTTTTTTACTAACTATTTCTGTGAATTAGTCTTACTGAATGAATCAGTCATATACGTTTTTGGCAACTGTCCCTTTCAGTTGCTGCAGAGATGCTGTGGCTATCGTGATGTATGAGGAAAAAGGATCAGTTTTCGGGAAGAGACTGCTAGATCAGCTGGTGTGGTTTGGAGGAAAGGGAAAAGCTATCTGATGTAGTCCATCTGACCTGAAAGCTTGCTTGTGTGTATTGAACAATATTAGTTGAGAGATAAGCCTCTTCTCCCTATGAATCTTGCTGTGCTTAGTTTTTCCTCTGAGATTTCAACATACCAAACTAATTGACTAACACTAAATACAATTTGTATCATCAAATTCCAGTTATCCTTCTATACCATATTTCTCACCAGTGCCCTCTTGAGTTCTCATTAAGTGAAATTTGATGAGCTGTCATGATAGCAGGGTCACCTTCCCTGATTCACAAAGAAGCTGCTGAGCAACAATATTCTACAAAGGATTACAGAACTAATCCCCTAATTTTTCTCCCTCCAAAGACTGTGTTGCTTATCTGTTCAGGTTGGCATGACAAAAAGAAAAATGGCAATTTCTATTAACATATCTGTACAGTACCTGTGGCTGAGATGATTCTAAATTTAGACAGGTAATACAAGAAAATAGCTGTATGTATCCTCAGGAAATAGGACCTAGAAGATATTTGATGTAAACGTCTGCTCCATTTGAGTGGGCAGAGCTGTGCTGTATTAGATCAGCTGAGGTTTGTCTTTCCCAAATTCAAATTCTACGTGTTGAAGAGCACACACCAAAGTTGTAAAAAAGGCTATATGGAAGATCTTGAGTACACCTCTTCTATGAGATGATAGGGATGATGAATTGAGGGAGTCGGGGTGGGGAGGATGTCTATGCATATTAGTAATGTGTTACAGTGGTGAAAACCCATGAAGGCCCAGTCTTGTATCTACTTTTTTTTAAAAAACATAATAATCCCATGCATTCAAAAGTGTCAGGCAGATGCCCATTATCATGAATTTAGTTAATTTTCTTGTGTTAAATCCAACAGGATTGCTCATGATTAGTGTCTGTAGGACCAAGAGCACTTTATGAAGAGCAGTCAGAGGACTGTTACAATATTGATTATGTGTTCTTTCTTAGTGTGGTTGGGAAGGTGTTAAATAGCTCCACTACATGGCAAATACAAAGACTACTGTTGTAACTGCTATCAATTTTTCCATTCCTTCTGTCATTAGAAGGAAGACAACATGAAAAATAGAGAGTGCTTGCAGGCCTTTCAGAAAGTATGGCTCTAACCAAAGCACCATTTATTTTTCTTGATGTTTTCAGGGACATTCATTAGTGGCAGACTCCTGGCTGAATCTGAAATAACTATGAATCTGCCCTTAGTCTATAATGCATATGATGAACAGAGCTGTTACTAATTAATGCATCCCACAGCTCTATTTTCTTCAACTTGTTAGAAGCATTTTTCTGCTGGAAAGTTGTCTGAATATTCTTCAGCACAGATATTTGGTTTTTTTTACTAAAGATAGCAAAATAGAGTATTTGAACTTTTTTCTGAGGCTCTGGATAAGCATTTTTAAAATTAAGATAAAGACAGCAGAAAAAACCTTAGGGAAAGTCTAACCTGCAATACATGACATTCATTCAAAGTCACATGTATTGGTAAGGAATTCGGAAAACTAGTTCAGACTATAGAGGCCTGATGAGAGAGCCATAGGACATGTTCCTAATATCTGGTCTAAATCTCCCCTCTTTCAGTTTAATACTGTTACCCCTAGTCCTATTACTACACTCCCTGATCAAGAGTCCCTCCCCATCTTTCCTGTGGGCCCCTTTAGGTACTGGAAGGGGCTATCAGGTCTACACAGAGCCTTCTCCAGGCTGAACAACCCCAACTCTCCCAGCCTGCCTTTGTAGGAGAGGTGCTCCAGCCCTCGGATCATCTTTGTGGCCTCCTCTGGACTTGCTCCAACGGTTTCGTGCCCTTATGTTGAGGGCTCCAGAGCTGGAGGCAGTACTCCAGGTGGGGTCTTATGAGAGCAGAGTAGAGGGACAGGATCACCTCCCTTGACTTGCTGGCCACCCTGCTTTTGATGCAGCCCAGGATGCAGTTGGCTTTCTGGGCTGCAAGTGCACATTGCTGGCTCATGTTGAGCTTGTCATTATCTAAGACGCACCCCCCACCCCCCCAAGTCCTTCTCAGGGCTGCTCTGTCCATTCTCTGTCCAGCCTGTATTTGTGCTTGGGATTGCCCTGACCCAAGTGCAGGACCCTACTCTTGGTATTATTGAACTTCATGAGGTTGACACGGGCCCACTTCTCAAGCCTGTCAAGGTCCCTCTGGATGGCATCCCTTCCCTCCAGTGTGTTGATGCAGCTTGGTGTTGTCGGCAAACTTGCTGAGGGTGCACTCAGTCCCACTGTCTGTGTCACTGACAAAGATATGTGAAACAGCACTGGTCCTGGTACTCATCCACTTGTCACTGGTCTCCACTTGGACATTGAGCGGTTGACCACAACTCTTTAAGTGTGACCATCTGTCAAATCCATATCTCTCCAATTTAGAGACAAGGATGTCATGTGGGACGGTAGCAAATATTTTGCACAAGTCCAGGTAGATGATGTCAGTTGCTCTTCCTGTATCCAGCAACACTGTAACCCCCTCATAGAAGGCTACCAAATTTGTCAGACATGAGTTGCACTCAGTGAAGCCATGCTGGTTGTCACCAGTCTTCTCCTTATTTTCCTTGTGCCTTAGCATAGTTTCCAGGAGGATCTGCTCCATGATCTTGCCAGGCATAGAGATGAAACTGACCGACATATTGCCTAGATCATTGTCAATTACTCAAAAATATAATTTATCATTTTTTTGTCTAATGACCTGCCTCATTCTCTAAAACGCTTTCCAATTCTCATGTCAATGAGTAGTTATTTAATTCTACTGAAGGGTGCTGGAAGATATGGGATGGCTAGAAGAGATTTATAGCCATTTGGGTCACTATCTTTAAAGTATGCAAAAACCCTTTCACGTGCAAAACAAGATATCACGGTGCTCCAATATGGAATGTAACAATTTATTATACAGTTGTAATAATGTACTATAACCTATTGTGTTAAGTAAACGTTTTCTTAACTGATGCAAATTGTAGCCTCTCAACACTACTGGATTTCATTTATTCTTTAGTATCACTTTGGCATATTGATTCAATGAATATGATCTACTTCAGCAGGAAAAGTGATATGCATAAAGAGGTCTTTGTTGGTTTAATCTCTTTTGCAGTCTGCCACTAGTCACTGCCATCTCCAATAAACTTATTCTTCCATCACATATGTGCCCCAGGCACTGGCTGTATGTTTCCTTCTTCTACCAGTTCACTCCTGTGCCATACTGGTTCCTGTCTCACTAGCTTGACTTCTGTCTCTTTCCACTAGCTTTGTTCCTGCTGCTTGTCTCTAATACAAAACACATCATGATTTCATACAATTTGAGAAGAATTTAGAATCTTAATTACTCTGTATGTCTCTCCCTCCCTCCTTCAGTGCTTCCTGCTTTGCTTCTGTGAATTTCATTCTTTGCCTTTCAATCTGGCTTTAGACTTAATTCTACCAAGAACATAGTAGTAAATTCTCACTAGAAATACTACTGAATAAACAACCTAATTTACTGTCTTTACTGTCAACACTTCTTATCTGGTGGTTTTGGTTATGATAATAATTAAGCAATTACCTCTGAGCAACCAGTTCACTTCTCCTGTGCTTCTCTGCTCAGTTCTCCAATTATTTTGTCTTTCTTCTCTTAATAGGGTAATTTGGAGAAAATTACTTGCATGGAGTTAGTGAAAATAGAATCATAGAAGTGCAGAACATTTTGTTGCCAGAGGCCTCTGAAGCCCTTTTATTTCCACACCCTGCTCAGAGCTGGTCCAGTCATCTCAGTTTGTTCAGCTGAGTTTTGAATATATCCAAGGACACAAATTGTACAATCTCCCTGAGCAACCTGTCTCAGTGTTTGACTGTTCCGTGTTGTTTTTTTTTCCTCTAAGGATTTGGTATTGTTGCTGAGAGTTTGCTCTCTGCTATTGTCCAGAGGTGGTCTACTTGGAATCTGATATGCTTCGCTGCTAGACAGAAACTTTATACTTTAACTGAAGTTTGTCACTCTAGAAAATTCAGAATGTAACTTTTCTTAGCACTACATTTGTCTGAGGAACTGGATTAACTGGATAACAATCTAGTTTTTGGCAAATACAGTAGTGATAGCAATAATTTCAATGTTGTTCATCTTTCTCTGTATGTGTATCGTTTTGGGTGTTCAGCAATTGTTTTCATTGACACCAAAGTGAAAAACATGACAGCTGCATTTTCAAATCTTGAAGCACAACTTCTCCAAATTCTAGATGCACACTACAGGCAACTCTTGAAGTCAATATTGATTTAGTACCAAAGTACCTCTCAGAGTAAGAGTAAAATCGAGAACTCAGAGGAATATGGGAGACTACTGTGTGATTGAATATGACAGCATTTTATCATAGCTGGTAAAATTTTCCGCAAATTAACCAATCATAACTAAAATAACATGCAGTCTACAACTGCAGCCATTCATAGTGGGATATGATTGCTCCAAGTGCTATTATAACTACTGCTATGCAGCTCTCAGATGTATAACCCTGGGTGAATAGATGGATATTGTCTTTGCATTATTATTGCTGTATGACTAAGATGCTGTTTCCTATATATACTTCTTTATGCTGTTTCCTATATATTCTTCTTTAAATCAAGCCTTCAGAAATGGAAAGTAAGTTCTAATCTGGGGTTTCCACAGGGCAGATCTGTATACCTTTGCAGTTTAGAAATGTTAAGGGGCAAAGATAGCCTACTTGGACAGACAAAGTATATGGGCCAGGGTATCCCCATATCTCCTTCCTTCAGTCTGAAATGGTGTTAGTTTATGACTTGCTTTTAAACTCAAAAGACAATAAAGCTAGAAATTTCCTTTGGATTAATTTCTGTCTTTCCAATATCTCTCAAACCTACTTAGTCTTCCTCTCCGATTGGATTGTTTTCAAAGACTGGTGATTAATCCCACCTGTCCTGAGAATAGAGCTAAGAAGTGAGAGTTCATTTTTGATAGTTGCCAAGCACTTGCTAGAACAGGCAAACCTGTGAGAGAAGCAAGATGATTTTGGAAGCAATTTGTGAAGAGAGAGTGGTTCTTCCCACTTCAATTTTGCTTGATTTATAACTTGTAGCAGATTTGAGCATTAATAGAGTAACTTCTGTGCTTTCATTTGGCTATTCTGTGCTTCCCTTTTTGATTAGAATGATGATCTTGGGGAATGTTCGGAGCATTCAGCTGTATTTCTGCCATCTGCTTCTTGCCAGAGAGTTGCTGGTCCGTGCCTGCCAGATAGGAAGGGCTTTTCCTCAAAATGTGTCACTTGATGCTAACATCTGTGGTTCAAAAAAAGGCTTACCCCAATACCTTGATCTTTCAAATTTGTCTTAAGTTTGTGTACATGCGGTTTATTGGGATTTACAAGGACTTATAAAAACCAAAACCAAACCAACAACAGAACCCTCTATCCTTTATAGCTTCATCTGGACTCGCTTTTAAAACTAGGTAAGAGTAAAGTTACAATACGAATATCTAACAAAATAAAAGAAAGTCTTTGATTAGAGGTGTGAAACATGGTTACTGAAAAGTATCATGAAGCAGTGTAACAATTCCAAACTATATTTATTAATTCATTTTCATCTTGGTGCTTCTCTTCCAAGAATTTCAAAGATAGTTTTGGCCTTGAAGGCTAAGCAAAATGATATGCCCGATGCTCCTAGACTGTGACACTATTACCTCAAAGTAGCCTGAAGGTCCAGCGTGTTACCCCTTTGCTTCTTAGTTCTGAGAGTCTTTTTTTCCCTTTTTGCGCCCGATAAAACGTGCTCTGCCTTTTCTGAAGCTTAGGAAATGTGATTTCCTCTTTCTTATGAATGCTTGTGTTTTATATACCTTTTTTAAAGTTGAAGTAGTAGCTTGTGTTTTCACCAGTTTTCTCTTGAGTTGATTCCCTTGCATATAAGCACCCTTCACCTCTAGGAACTAGCCACGGAATCGCTAAAGACCACCGAGTTCTTTATAAAGAATAAGTTTGAAGATAGCACCTCTGTCAGTACTTAAATTTAGTTTTGTGTTGCCCCAGATGAAATAATGAATCTTAATAAATCACCTTCAGGCCAAATAAATACACTTAATAAATCTCCTTCAGGTCAAACCATGGGCTTTGGAGATCTTCCAATTTATTTCGAGTGCCCCCACTTAATGTGTCAGATCTGCTGAGATACCATGTCAGCATTGCTGCAGGCAGTTACTGCTGCAGTTGCATAAAACTTGTCAGTAGATAAATGCTTTTGATGTGTTTACCATGATGTTCATACCAATAAATGTATGTTAGCATGTCATGCTATGGCCTGAGCCTTGCTGTATGCTTCCTGTTGTGTGCTTCTGTGTTCTTACTCCTTTGGAAAACAAGCGAAATCATGTTGCTGATTAAGTCAGTATCAAAGCTGAAAAATACTGGGCTTCTGTGAAGCATTTTGGTTTTAGAAGACCATGCCTCTTTTTGCCTATACAAAGTATAGGCATAAATATTCAGCATTTCTAACCTGATGGTGTCAAAGATACTCCAACATACATCTAAACAGCAAAAAGATGAGATGCAAATGAGTCAGGAGAAAACTTAACCCATAAAAAAGACTCAGTAAAATGACATACCTTCTGAAAATGGCCTTTTAAAATATTAACAGAAACCTATCTACATGCACTTCTACAGTGGATAGGATGGAAGTAAAGGGCAGCTTTAGCAGGGTTAGGACCCAAAAGTCTTGCAGATTCCACATTCTGAAAAAGTGGTGCAATGAGGAATTTTCGGTCTGGCTTATCACTGCAGAACAAAGAAGCAAAAAATAATTAATTGTTCTTATGCTCATCCTTGTCCAAGAAACAGAATTGGAAAAAAGGACCCCAAAAGAATATTCCTATAGATGTGAGCTGTGTCTAACATAAATTTGAAGTAGCATTTTTATGTCTTACCTAATTACTTGAGTTATGCTTCAGTAACTTTAGAACTGCTATTTAACTCTTTTTGGTTTAATTGCTGAAAGTAGCATTAAAATCTCACTCGTTTCATAACCAACATTCATCATAGTCAATTTATATAGGATTTTCATCTGTGAAAGAGCAGCAATCTTTATTTTTTCTGTTTTTCCCATCCACTTCCTTTAGGTTATTTAGATATCACTGGTGACCTGGAGTTCCTTGGCAAACTGTTAATCTCTCCATTTTCTTAATCTATTAATTAAATGTAAAAAAAAATCTTAATTTTCGTGTAAAAAGATTTAAAAAGATTTAGAAGTGGGTTATTATTTATATGCCTCTAGTGAACTGGAAGAGAAGTGATGACAGAGCCACTAACTATAAACCTAAACCACAGTCAAAGTCTTTTGGAATTCTGAGTGATAAGTCTCTTATCGCTGCTGAAATTTAATTAGAGAAAGGTGTGGGTTTCGAGCTCTGGAAAGCTCTCATCAAAAGTTGTTTTCACGTTTCCTCAGCAGTCTGTAGTAGGAGAATGGGCTGATCAATGTTTAGAAGACTCCATTTAATTTTTTTCCTATTCGAACTAATTTTACTTGGTTATCAAAAATATTGTCGAAGTGGTATTGACAAGTTGCCCAAGTGTCACAATAGGACATGGATATTTTGTATCCTCTGGAAAATCCATACATAAATGTACTACCCTTTACAAAATGTGCAAATAAACTATGTTTATAATGATTTTCCTTGAAAATCAGCAGAATGAACTGAAAATTATATTTATGCAGCACATAATGGAAGGGCCTCATCTGCCATATAGGTGTTGCAAGTTGGCATCTATTCCAAACTTCCAGCTTCCTGGCAATCAATATTGCAGTGTAGCGCATGATTTATTTAATTACATAGGCATAAAAAAGTAGGAAAAAAGCCACATGTGTTGAAGAAAATGAGTAGTATTTTCAGATTTTCTGCTTGAAAACACAACGATTTTGGAGTAATGTAACACAAGTATATAACCACTGAGTGTCTTAAGGTGTGATGGACAGATCATACAGATATGTATGTGCATCCATATACATCTGCAGATGTGTGGATTTTTCAAGAGAAAAATGTATATTTAGTAAACAAAATTCAGCATCAATCTTATTTCACTTTTATTTGTCTTAAAAATCAAAACCTCTTGAACGACCAATATTGCTATTTAGAATATAAAAAAGTAAAGCCTTACAGCTGTTTGAGTGTATCAAGCTTAAAATTACACACACATAATGTGATATATGAAAATTCTAACGCAGACTTTCTCAAGACTTTCCACGTGAACCTCCCTCATGATGCAGGGAGGTGAGATTTCAACTTTCTTTAGTATAAATTTTGTTAAATGCAACAGTCACAGATAGCAGTGGTGACCTCCTTAATTTGTAATGCACCTATTTTCCTTTGTAATCTTTTGTTGAAGAACTTGCATAGGAAATGAAAGAGCAGGGTTGCTGTGGAAATATGAAGGCTACTGGAGAGTGAGCAAGAAGATGGGAGTAGACAGTGAGGAAAAAATGATTAAACTGAAATGAAGTGGGGAAAAGAGGGATTTTTCCGATAAGGCTGGAATGGAAAAGATCTGACAGGAACACAAAAGGAGACACATTACCAATGACAGACATATTTAAAAATGAAACTGAGCTGGAATCATAAGCTAATGCTGACCTACTTTTTCATGCATGTAAATATTCTATTAGAAAATAAAATGGCATTTTCCCTGTATGACACTTTAAAAAAAAAAACCAAACACTTTTTTTAAAAAAATCATCTGTCACCTTAGACCTGTTACCCACATAAAAAACATAAAATAAAATCAAAGCTGGAGTTTTTCCCAGGCAGTTCTCAACTTTGGGAGTAGCAAATATCTTGCTGTGCTTTTAATAAAGCAAACAAACTAGAAGACAAATAGTAAAATGCATTTCTAAAGGATGCATTGGGACATAATTTATTTCAGTGTAACTTGCCTGGTGGTGTGCTTTCTAGTCAAAAGCACATCATGGTAAATGACTGCTTCATATTATAGAAAACCCAAGTGAAGAGAAGATACTGATTTCACATCAGGAAGTACATGACTTTATTTTATGACTGACCTGGGGTTGGTCTCGTCTCCCAAGTAACAGGTGATAGGACAAGAGGAAACAGTCTCAAGTTGCGCCAGGGGAGGTTTAGATTGGATATTAGAAAAAATTTTTACACTGAAAGGGTTATTAAGCATTGGAACAGGCTGCCCAGGGAAGTGGTGGAGTCGTCATCTCTGGAGGTATTTAAAAGATGGGTAGACGAGGTGCTTAGAGATATGGTTTAGTGATGGTTTTTGTCAGAGTTAGGTTGATGGTTGGTCCCTTCCAACCTAGGTGATTCTATGATTTGGAGTCACATATTTGCTTCAGTAGTGAAGCATATATCTATAAAATATGCATAGCGTGGACTTCAGATATTCTGCTTCCTCAGGGATTCAAGGCAGGCAAGGGAAAAGAAAAGTCTTGTGGGACAAACTTGGATGACAGACAGAAAGAAGAATAGGATAGAGCTGGAGACAGAGGTGAAGTGAGATAGAGGAATGGTAGCAGCCTTTCTTTAAAGGAGCTGGAGCACAGTGAGAGAGCTGTGGGGAGGTCTGGAGCACAGCCTGGGAAAAACAAGAATGGAAATGGGGAGACTGATTCTGACCACCAATATGTAGTATGAAAGCCAATGCTTTCTTGCTGTTTGTAGGCCTATATATGTCTTTGAAGCCTATGTATGACTGTTGCTTGTTCCATCTCCTGTGCCATGGTGGTATCTTGCCATTGCTAGAGAATCCTCCCTATACTCATGCGACAGCTCTGAAATAGATTTTAATGCTTCAGTTCTGGTGCCAAGCTCTGCAGACATCTTAAAAATGCTCTAGATGGAACATGATTTTAGTTTCTAAATTGCAAATGGGGCAAGCTTTGCCCTGATGGTGTTGATTTATGGCATCTTTCACATCTTGAGCAGCTGGCTTTGCAGCCTTACCCTTTTCCAAAGGGTGGCCTATGTCAGTATACAATGAGCATGAAAAACAAATTTGCTTGGTTGGGTTGTCTGAATACCTCCAGATTCCACTGCTTAATTAAAGTTTGCTGGAATTTCATTTGGGTTCTCATGCAGCTCCAAAAGTTTGGTGCCTTTAAAATAGTAGTAATATATATAAAAAAAAAATTCCAAAGTTCTTTAGGCACAGTAACTTCAGCATTTGAGTTCGTTCATTGCCACAGGTTCTCACCAGTATGACAATGCTCTAATCTGGTAGCTCAGTAAATAATACTGCCATGGCATTAGGGGGAGTTAGTCAGTAGTGATGCTAAATGGTCGAGATGCTACTTTGTCCACCAAAGGGTAACAGCAGCTGCCAAGTGCTAAGGCTGCTGGTTTTTGATGGTGAAGGCTGAACGCCCACTGTCGGGACCATACTTCAGCCAGTGGCTGGGGAGTAGTCCTGATGGAGGAGGAGGTGGGGAAAGCAATCACATTATATTTGGTTTGGGCTACAATGCTAGAGATAAAAGGTTTTTTCTGCTGCTACTGAAATCAATAGGGATTCGTCACTATCTTCCACATGAGGCCTCTGGCTCTGTAGGAACACTTCTGTGTGTGGATCTGTCCAGCATGGCTCCACGTTAGACATTAAACCCTCTATTTGAGAAACAACTACTTAATAGAGTTCTAGATGATCCCCACCTGTAATAATTCTGCAGCCATTGAAACTTTTTAGCCATCAAAAGAGGAAAACAGAATTTTCTGCTTCCTAGGGACCTCTCTATGACAGCAATTGAAGACTTTCTATTAACCACATGCTAAGTGTATCTGCTTTTCTCTCTAACTGATATTAGTGGTGGATATTAGCCAGCATGTTACACTAACAGCTCTGCCAAAATTTTCAGGTTTAGGTCTCAAATTTTCACGTTAAACTTTCTGCAGTTCTGCTTTTCAACTCTTTTTTTGTCTTATTTTTTGTTTGTTTTGATGAAAATGAAAGCCAAATACAAAATTAGTCACAAATTACCAACTTTATTTTGTTCTGGAGACAAAACAAGCAAACCTTGATTCCCACACTGCAGGCTGCAAATATAACCTAATCTTAAGATGTTTAAAGAGAATACAGAATCATGAGAGCTTATTTTGTTTAAGACTTCTTTCAGCAGTTTAGCATGTCTTTAACTGCAGACAAAATGATCTGTATGTTGTAGTTTCCATCTTAAATGTCAACTTTTTAGTTTACATTCAAATATATTCTATTATGTATGCATGTATAGATGAAGTTATAATAGACTCCATCATTACAGCATCTTCTTTTATATTAAATTATAAGTGTTTTCTTTAGCTTTTAATTGCACAGAAGCTAGTTTTTGAGATCAATTAGGAGAGATCCACATAGTAGCAGAAGAAATTGTATTCTTGGGTTCCTCCTGGGACAGCATGAGACTGTTGGTTCATGTTTTCAGGTCCAAGTTTCCAACCCCATAGACTGGAAATTCAGTTTACTCTGGTGGCGGGAAAGAAGCCCTACTCTGTCCTGTGAGTAGAAAAGAAAGTGTCATTCATCTTACTGTTAGACACCTTCATTGTGGGAGAGAGGCTGTATCTTTTTGAAGAGCTTTAGCAGTTATGAGGTCACTTGTTTTGTGAAGGTCATGATCTCTCCTTTGTGTTGCAGCTGGTAGAAGTGGAAAAGGAAAAAAAAAAGAAATTTTAGAGACTTGAGCTCTTAGCAACTTCAGTAGCTATTTATGTGGGTGTTCCCCCCCCCTTTTTTTTTTTAGTCCTCTTGGTGTATGTTTTTGTGTCATTTTTGCTGAGGGAAGGGAGATATGAAACTATGAAGATAACAGACTTTATTTCCCACAGTTACTGCTTAAGATGAATGACCTCCTTGTCACTTAAAGGTAACATCAATCAGGTAAAGAAGAAAACTTCATTACAGTCCTCTTGAGTAGAGATGTTAATCTAGTCTACTTGAATACATTCATTTTTCATGGTTTCTAAGCTATATTGGTGATCTAGGCATAATCTGGACACACTAAGGACCTGAAAATATTTCTGCCAATGCCTGTTCATAATATCTTCACGTTTTGACATAATTGCATGCAGGTTTCTACATGCAGGGTGAATAAACAAGACAGTTTCTGCTTCTTAAGAAAAAAAAAATCTATCAGCTTTGTATAATTGCATTTTTCACAGCACTGTCAACAGGGAAGAGTCTTTGACAAATAAGTAGTGCTCAGATTAAGCTCAAGATGCAGTACACCACTAAAACTGACAACTCTTATTTGAATAAGGAAAATAAACAGATAAAGCAAGAAGGTACTGTGGTGCTTTAATTCGATAATTAGTTACAAGTAAGCAAAGAAACACATTCTCTGCTTTTGCAGTGACCAGCCTGACAGTATGGCAACAACCCTAGATTTTCAGCTTCTGCTTAATCCATTGTTGTTATTTCTACACAACTTGTATTTTGTTGGAGTAATATTCCTTTCTCTGTAAGCCTCAAATAATGAAAATACAATTTCCATCTATAAATAGACTGTGTAAACTGGAAAAGCTCCCCTCCAATGTGTGTATGTGAGTGAAAGATTATTTTTTTTGAGAAGCCAGCATTATATATGTCAAAAGAGAAATATTTGATTAACACTTCTATATGGCTTCAGCAACACATTGGGTCTTTGTTTTCTGTAATTGAACTTGCACAATAGATGCTTTATGGAGGTTAAAGTTGAAATTCTGTTTTTATGGGACAAATACTGATGTGACTGAAGTCAGAGGCAAGTTCCCAGTGGTGTAAGGTCTGAAATTTGCTTTCCTGTTTTATGTTTGTTTTTTTTTTTTTTATCCTTAGGGGCATAATCCTAACTTCTTAAGGAGAAATGCCCTATAGTTCTAGATCACATACCAGTCTGCTTATTGCTCTCTGAGTGAGTGTTGCTATGACTTCTGGTCAAAGAGAGGTAAAACAATTGTTAGTGATGTGGCTGCTGGTCATAGCCTACCTGCATGGAGGTCTGAGAAGGGGCCGCACTGAAACACCCAAATGATGTCAAAATAGTAGAATCAAAGAAAATACCATGATTACCTAAGGAAAGGCTGGCAGAGTAGGCAATTATTTCTAATTGCATTCTCTATAATCATTTTATTGAAGCTGATCAGCCTCACATGTTGGGGAAAACATGCATGCCAAATCACATCTGCATGGTCCTTCCATGTTTGAAGAAATGATAGTGCTACCACTGTTATCCTCGTCAGAGGTACACATATAAAAGTGTGTGCTGTCTCCTGTGTTAGCGACCAGCTTTAGCATCACTACAGCTTATGTGATAGAGAAAGAGTTGAGCTTGCTTAAAACTTTCTATCCTGATTGCAACTGTATCTCGGTCATGGCAAAACCAATGCTCAACGTAAATGGCAAAGGCCATTCTTCTGTAGTTGAGTGTATTCAAGATAATCCATGTGATACCTACAGAATTAGCTACATACAAAATAAACTCAGGTCTTAGCTAGAATTTACTTGGAGAAAATGAAGCTGGAAAAGTGGTGATTGTGAGGAAAAAAGTAAAATAGGAAGCTCAAATTTTTGTAATCTACATTAAGTAGAACAGTTATGGTAATATGCAAATATATTTTTTTTAACTTTAGCAAATGCTCTGAACTGCTTGTTGGACATATGTTTATGTGAGCTCATTTTAGGACTTCAAAGTTATTTTATGAAATCTGATCTTCTGGTCTTAGAACATCATGTACTGTAATGACTACTCCACAGATAACAAAAGCAAAAAATGCCTAGAGACTGTCTTGCACGTTAGGACTTTAAGCAGACCTATGGTTTTCATCATATTAAGACAATCAAAACAGACACTTTTAGAAATTTTTAGCTTCCTAGCATTTTTGGCTATTTATTTTCAATATCTTGAAAATATCTTGGGATTCAGATCGCCCATTTAACTTAACTGGTAGTGTGGTCCTTCATCCTCAAGTAGTGAAGCAAGCCAGCAAGAGGAAGAGAGATGCTTGGACTTGTTTATTGAGACAAGTAGAAATTGTATGTATGAGTTACCTAATACTCAGGAATATACCGTATATTTCACAATTAAAATTATTTCATTAACTTTTTACTGAAATGCACTGGGTTACGATTCTGAGAAACCTAGAAATGGTGGTACATGTTTTGTGGGAAAGGTGGGGGAAGGAAGTTTAATAACACAAAAGGTAATGTTGATCTGTTACTAGGGGAAGTAATATCACATGGGATTTTGTGCTTTTACTGTAATAATGATCATGTCTTTCTGAGAGAATTTTTATCAAAGGCATGGGTAATGTAACACCAAAGGTATGTATTTGTCACACATGACAGCTAGCAATTTGCAAGCTATCTCTAAAAGACATTTTACATGCTAAAGCTCTTTGCTTTTGTAGTAGGTACTGTAACAAAAAAAGCTCCAAGCAGGTCAATTTGAAGTATTTTAGTTGTCTTGTCCTTTTGTAAAATTCATTTAAATATATACCTTTGTAAACAATGCAGTCGTTTAGGCAATCTGTTTGAGTTGGCTTATTAAAATCATAGAATAGTTTGGGCTGGAAGGGACAGTTAAAGGTCATCTAATCCAACCCCCCTGCAATGAGCAGGGACATCTCCCACTAGATCAGGTTGCTCAAAGCCCTGTCCAGTCTGGCCTTGAACACCTCCAGGGATGGGGCGTCTACCACATCTCTGTGCAAACCTATTCCAATGTTTCACCACCCTCATTGTAAAAAAAAAAATAAATTCTTCCTTCTACCTAGTCTAAATCTTCCCCCTTCTAGTTTAAAACCTTTACCCCTTGTCCTGTCACTACAGACCCTGCTAAAAAGCTTGTCCCCATCTTTCCTATAGGCCACCTTTAGGTACTGAAAGGCTGTAATAAGTTCTCCCCAGAGCCTTCTCTTCTCCAGGCTGAACAACCCCAACTCTCTCAGCCTGTCCTCACAGCAGAGGTGCTCCAGCCCTCTGATCATCTTCGTGGCCCTCCTCTGGACCTGCTCCAAAAGGTCCATGTCTTTCCTGTGCTGAGGACTCCAGATCTGGAGGCAGTACTCCAGGTGGGGTCTCACCAGAGCAGAGTAGAGGGGCAGAATCACCTCCCTCGACCTGCTGGCCATGCTGCTTTTGATGCAGCCCGGGATACAGTTTGCCTTCTGGGCTGTGAGTGCACATAGCTGGGTCATACTCAGTTTTTCAACCCCCAAGTCCTTCTTGGCAGTGCTGCTCTCAGTCCCTTCATCCCCAGCCTATATTGATACTGGGGGTTGCCGCGACCCAGGTGCAGGACCCAGCACTTGGCCTTGTTGAACCTCATGAGGTTCACAGGGCCCCCCTTCTCATGCTTGTCCAGGTCCCTCTGGATGGCATCATCTCCCTCAGGTGTGCCAACCATACCACTTAGCTCAGAAATATCTACAGATAAAAATGGAAAGGGATTATTTTATAAATATCTTAAGGTTCAAGTAGCTGCTTCTGTGGAATAGAACAGAAAGTTTAAATGTGAAATGGTTATTCCACAACTTTCCCATACACCTTATTGTAAATGCTGAGATACCAGCATCAAGACCATCTTAAAATTACAATCATCTTGCCATGTTAAGGTGTGTAAATATTCATATCGTTCTTGTAAATATGATTCTCTCCAATATTTCCAGGGCAAGGAAGAACAATCCTGTGTAAAACAATACATGATTTTACATTTCTTGAAGTATGTGCTTATACTAAATATAGTGGATAATCTGAAAATAATTAGAAAAATTAATAACACTACATGTGTTTTGAACACTTAGAAACTGAAATGTGATTATTGCTTGGAGATGGTTGCAAATTGCTAAATTAGGATACGCTAAAGATAGTGTACTTCTCCTGACTTTATTTCCCATCTAGTGGTTTTTTTCGTCTGCTCTATTCTCCATTGAGGTCAGAAACTGTTTTCTATCTGGTAATGCAGTACATATGCAAAAGGGATTCCAGCATTTTTCAAAACTGCTGGGTATTAAGACCAAAGCAATTATTAAAATTAAATTTAGTAACCCAAAATTTTGAGTATTTTCAAACTAATTGGTACTTGACTTTCTCATAATTACTTTTCCTTACCCAGCTGAAAGCTTCTGTTCGAAGTACAGTTTTGGTCTGGATAAAGGGACTGCTCACTTGTTTTCTTTAACATCATGCAAAATGGAATGACACTTCTGTACCTGTAACATCCTGAACCTACCCTTTGAGGTGAAGTTTGTCTAAGAAAGCTTTTTCTAGAAGAAAATGTTTCAGTTTTAAACTGTGTACTACATAAAAATCAGGGTATATAATAAATTAATGCTAACATCAAGTAGCTCTTGAAACTTTGTCCTACTTTTTTGTAGCTAATATTTCTACCACATTTTGTCACTGGTTTATTCCAACATGCAACTGCAATAGATGTAAGTGGTGACCAAGAAGAATTTACTAGCTTTTTGCATCTGTGTTTATGTTCTTTTGAACTTGTATGTTTAACAAGCAGTAAGAATATGCACCCAAGAAAGAATAAAGCTAAGCCACAGATACTCTCTATGTACTAGACATAAACATAGATAGCAGTTTGCCATAAATTACAATTTCAATAACACTTTTGCCAGTGTGGCCACCAGAATTGCACTAACTGAGCTATTTCTGAAGAACATTACTGCTTAAGTAGCAGATAGATGCAATTTTTCCCTGTTAAACTAGTAAATTTAAGCAAATAATTCACTTGGGGACACTAAGAAAAAAAAATTTGTTCTTTTCCCTTCAGCTCTTTCCCAGTGTGAGTTGGTTTTGTGCTCTTGCTGAGCACAAATATTGGTTGAAAAAGGCACAGGAACAGAGTAACTAAAAATAGCAGGAAAGAATAGGGGCAGCAAGAAATGAGAGAAAAGACTGAGGGAGGAAAGAGATATCTCAAGAAAGAGAAAAGAAAGAAGGATTATAGTGAAAATGTAGATGTCAAGAGGAAAGGAGAAAGCAAACAACTAACAGAGGAAGGAGTAAAATCAGAGTCAAATTGATACTTGATGTTAGATCTCTTCCACCTATGTTCCATTTTCTATTTGGAATCTCCTATAACATTAGTTCTTTATAGTTCCTAGTTTTGTGTAATATACAGTAAAAACAGATGTAAAGTATTAAACAATCAGAAAATATTATTCAATATTCATGTAGCATTCATAAAAAATATTGCACTTTTCAGGTGAAATTATTTATTTCAACTTCATGTCATTGTATCTCTGGGAATGATGTAGAAATACACACCAGTTATATATCCATGGCAAACCAGAAGTTATAACAATTTTATCAATTAAATTATATTTCAAATGAAATGGAAAAAAAAGGCCTTTTATTTTAAAAGCAAGGAGATATGTCTAATGTGGATACATGGGAGGAAAAATTTGCATTATGCATCAGGTGACGGTGAGTGGCTTATTTCCCAGACCCTGAAAAATTTAGGTCTGCAAAATTATACTGATGATCTACTCTAGTTCTCACAAAACAGTATGAGCTCAGGACCTTGTTCTTCTTGTTGGGCTGAAAGTCACTTTCTGACTTCCATCTCTGCTCTGTTCATCTTGTCCGTGTGCTGGGAAATATCATTTTCCATATCTACCTTTTTTTTGTGCAGACTTGCTCACCATTACTTTCAGCTTCTGCTGCCTTATTCTTTTCCTTTTCTTGGTTCCTGCTTATGGTTGCTCTCTTACTCACTCTGCAAATCTCTTCCATAGTTATGAATTTTGTTGTGATGTAGAACCTAAAATCAGGCTAGAACAACATCAATTTAACAGCTTTCCTTGTCCCTCCCTGCATGGGACAAATGCGTACTGAAGAGAAACAATGTGGAAGGTCATCAGCTGATATCAAAATATATACAAATGTATTTTTGAAACCTTAATTTATGAGGATGAAATACGTGCCATGAATTCTGAAGTATCTAGTAACAGTGACAAGCTTATCAGTTAGCAAGGAAATCAGTCTGGTTGTCAGGTGCTTCAGCATGCTTTCTTGTAAGCTGAGAGGGTTATGAGCATTTTTCCAAGGACATGAAAAGCAAGTTTACAATTGGGAAGTTAGAGTGCTATGGTTAAACATTATCTAGAGTTATAGATAAGAATTTAAAGGGTGAAAAGAAAGGCATCAGTCTCCCATATTTCTACAACTCAAACTATTCATTTTTACTTTGCAGAAAAAGAGAAAGAAATTGTCGATTAAGAGCAGTAGTTTCTAAAAAGCTGATTTCACGCAGCTTGCTTAAGGTTGTGTAATCTGACAGATGTTTTATCTGATTTTTGTCAAAAAACTTTCCCATTTGCTAAATAAATACAGTGGGAGAGGAGGATGTTCTGCATGCTGATCTGTTATGTTGATTGTACTCAGATCATAACCATATTTTAACATGCAATCTGGCTGCATCTGCCCTTTTGGAGCATGGTGCACTTAGTTATAAAGTTATAATTCAAATTCAGGAGCTGTGCTGTGAAGATACCAGGCTTTCCACCCATACGTGCTGCACCAAATGGGTAAAAGGTGAAATCTTATTCTGCGTGTGAAGTTGGGAGGTGGTTCCTGGGGCACAGCTGAAGGTGCTGCCTCTTCTTTTACAAGTAGCTTCTAAGCAGCTCCAGAAACTGCTTCTGAAGGAATTTCTTTGGTCACAGGTCAACCTGACCCAGACCCAGCTTGCCTCCCTCTTTGATCACTGAGGAGGAAACTCATCCCAGAAGTGCTAAACGATTCATCCTGTAGGTCTTACTGAATTGCAAAGTTGTCTTTAAGAACAGGAGAAATAGAGGCTACAGAAGGAAGGGGGGGGTTTCAAAAAGAGTAGAATTCCTTTTACATGGAGGTCCCATCTTTTTTTGGGCTTTGAGGCTCAGGAGAATTGTGGGAAGCCTACTTGAAGGAAGAAGAGTGAGGCAAATGTAGCCTTTTTAGGCCAACAGCTGTAAGAGCCATACTGAACACAGCAGAACTGTGGGCTTGCTGTAAACAGCTATAAGTCTTATTTAAAAACTAAAATGCTTCCCCTTCCTTTTTTTTGGTAGTGTTTTTCTCCTCTAATTTGTACCTCCCTGTTTACTATTAAGGGGCTTCTTGCTGCTCTTTTAACAGTGTTAATAGGGTGTATGACATGTAAGAATCTGATGGAGAAGACCTAGCACAACATTGTGGCCTTTGCATGCATTGGAACTACTTAACACTTTGATGTGTAATCATAAAATGCTTATATGACCACTTCAGCAGAGATACTGAAGAGAAACAAAGATTGCTAGAACTGCGCAATTTGCAGAAAATAACTTTATGGCCTTGTTATTGCCTGGAAACATGGATTTTCAAAGCAAAAGCTACTAGGATGAAAGAGAATAAAAAATGAAAGGAGCGTGCATTCCTCTAGCAAAAACAATCCCTTAAATTTGTGGTGATTATTTACACATGTTGGCATTTGAAAACTTGCGTATTGTTTCCTTCTGTAGTCCAAAAATGGATCTGTGCATTCAAACTAGGATAGATGGCAATCATCATGTTATGTGATGAAAGCAATAAAACAAAGAAAACCATAAAAAGTCAGCTATGCTTGGCATAAAATAATTGTCTCTAGTGGCAAGAGAAATAACATGTACAGCTAGTAGAAACCATAGAGACTATAGAGTATTATTGAAAAGACAGCAGGAATTACACAATTCAGGCCATACCTGCTAAAAGGCAAAAATTACTATGCTAATACTTAAGTGCCGAGTGCATTATTTAGTGGTAGCTGTACAATTCCATGTAACACATACAATAAATATTACACCTCCATGATTACATACTTTTTGGTAGCAAAAAAGTAGGTGATTCTTAAAGCAGAAGGCTCAGTTTTAAAAGGAAGATAACCTGAAATTTTATCTTGAAAGCTATGTTTATTTTTCAGAAAATATAATACATAGTAATAACTACTGTTCCAAGATTTTAAAGTACAATAGCCTTGTCATAACGTACTTTGAAATAGATTGTAGGAAAGAGTTACTGTTGGTGTATTTGAATATGAAATAAGAATTACTTCTGGTAAATGGTTGCTTGATCTCAAGTTACAGAACCACAAGTGAACTGGTAGATAAAAACTTCTAATTTTGCAAATAAGTATTGATCAAGATTTTAGAAGCACTTTCTCTTCCTATTCTCCTTGTACTTTAGGTCTTGAAATAAAGCTTAAACAATGAAAGAACTAAACAGTTATGAGCTGAAATAATTTAACTGGAATTTTATCCATTTAATTTTGTTATATTGCCAAAAGAGAGAGCTCGTGGTTTTTTAAAGAAGAGTTGAGAACTTATTTTAAAAGGGTGTTTTATAATAAAAAGTCACACAGACAAGATCCAATTCTTTTTAATGTCTCATTTTTCTTTTTTCATCAGACTCTACTTGCTTAAATTAATCTGAATTTCAACAATGTAAATTAGAACAAAACCTGAACCACAACATTTTATTGTAATTGCATACAAATATAATGAAAAATGTGACTATATGTAGATTTAGGAACTCACTTTATATTGCGTTATATTGTAGTTAAGAATGTGAATATGACAGTTTATTTTTATCATGTATTTAACTTCCGTTTAATGTGCATTACAATAACTTCTTTTTAGAATGCAACTTTGTTAATGTCCTGAGTGAATTTACAGTTAATGACCCTCCTGCATTTCATTCAGTAGCATGAGGAGTGCTTAGGGCTTTATCACTTATTTGAAAAGTATTGCACAGACAGCAGCTGGTGCATAATTAATATTGGCCTCTGCAATTAAATATTAAATAAAACTGATACTTTAAAGCTGATAAAGTATGCAAGTTTCTGGTCAGACCAGGCTGTAAGCAGTTATTTTAATTTTGCTGAACTTTATTTGAAACTGCAAGCCCTAGGAAAAGCATTTATGTGCTCTTAAACTGGGTCCTAAACCCTTTTTGGCTTTTGTATCTGAAGCTTGTTTCAGTGAAGAAATGAGGAAAGCAGCAGTACTTGCTGCTTTTCTCCATCTAACAAGTTACACTGAGCAAGTTTTCCTTGTGGGGTGGAGGACTGCTGATGACCAGAGAATATTTTCTTTCCACTTCGGGGACACGTGGGGCTTTTGATAAATTCTGTATGGTTATGTCTCTGTGCACACATGATGCATGTACCCTCTGCTCTGACCCACTACCTGCCACTGGCACCTATTCAGAGCCTAAAAGGTTTTGTCTGAGTAGTTACAATGAACTTTCTGCTTTCCCTGGCTTATGTGCTGAAAGGAACACATACTGAGTGGAGTAAACGAAGGAGTAGCGATAGGACGAGGGGTGATGGCTTTAGACTAGAGCAGGGTAGGTTTAGATTAGACATTAGGAAGAAGCTCTTTACTGTGAGGGTAGTGAGACACTGGCCCAGGTTGCCCAGAGAAGTGGTGGAGGCCCCATCCCTGGAGACATTCAAGGCCAGCCGTGATGAGGCTCTGAGCAACCTGATCTAGTCAAAGATGTCCCTGCTTACTGCAGGGGGGTTGGACTAGGTGACCTTTAAAGGTCCCTTCCAACCCAACACATTCTATGATTTGATTCTATGAATATTAACATTCTTCCATCCCTCAAGTTGCTGTCTCTGCAGTGAGCCTTTAGGTGTTTGCAGAGCAGTGCCACAGCCTCTCCAGGCTCTCCCCACCCTCTCCAGAGAAACAAAAGACCTCATCAATGCAGAGCTTATATTTATTTTCACTTGCAGTTTCATACTCCTAAAGAGTCCCAATTCTGTTTCTAAAACCTGGACTGTTACCATCTGTTTCTCTACTGTGCCATAATTTCAAGACAATCCTAGGAACGGTGTTGAAAGCTTTGGAAGGATCCAGGTAATAGTCTAAGCGTTTTTTATAAAGAAATTGATTCCATCAAAGCATAAATAGGGTTTCAAAGTATGGTAGAAAACTTCTAAAAATGATGTGGTGAAATTCATTGGGTTTGTACATTAATACACTCAAAGGATTTGAGTTATTTCACTTGTAACAGAAAGGGATCTAAAGTAATAGGTAAAGATATTGCCAATATGTAATAAAGTCTTGGAGGTTGTGGAGCAAACGTTCTATATAAACATATCTCATGTTTATATAGGGAATGTTCAGCAAGGGAGACCAGGTTTTGGCTCCATTGCTCTTGCTGAACTCTCTGCAGCTCTCCCTACAGCTTGCATGTCTCTCTAATGCAGAAGAGTAGGAATTCCTTGGTCTTGGAGGTCCCTGCAAACCTCTCTACCTTGCATCCTCCCTGTTTCTTCCTCCTTTAACAATAATGTGGTTGTTAACAGAAAAAACCAGGTCTTAGCTATAGCCCATTATTTAGAAAAAAAACCAACATAGAAATATAATCTGGGCTGCAGAAATGTCATAGAATCTTCACCTAGGCTGGAAGGAACCTTTCAGATCATCTAGTCCAATTGTCAACCTAACCCTGACAAAAACCATCACTAAACCATATCTCTAAGCACCCCGTCTACCCATCTTTTAAATACCTCCAGGCATGGTGACTCCACCACGTCCCTGGGCAGCCTGTTCCAATGCTTAATAACCTTTTCAGTGTAAAAATTTTTCCTAATATCCAATCTAAACCTCCCCTGGTGCAACTTGAGGCTGTTTCCTCTTGTCGTATCACCTGTTACTTGAGAGAAGAGACTGACCCTCACCCCTCTACAACCTCCTTTCAGGTAGTTGTAGAGAGTGATAAGGTCTCCCCTTTAGAGTATTTATTCACAGTTGCCCTGTCCATATTTTAGGATAGTCTATAAAAAGGCAATGATGTTGATATTGTTGATACTATGAGTGGTATATCTACTTCTGTTACAATTATTTTTGCTGTTTTCACGATAACAACAGTAATAGCAATATCATGTGACCGCTCATCATCTGTCATACTAAGTAATTGATTTCTCTTACAGAAATCAATGGAGAAATGGCATATATTATGATGTCATATTAGCATACCCATACAAGTGGCTTTTTGGAAATAATGTGCAATTTTATTAATTATTTTTGAGCATATAATTTTTATTCAGTTTTATTAAATTAATTTCAAAAGCTGCCCTCAAAACAAAGAACTATGCCGAGTGAGGAAGAATAATGAAATAGTCTTCAGTAATGGTTCAGTTTCCTGATAATTAGAAAACATTGGGCTACATCTAATGTTATTTTTATCTGAAACTGGCCTTTATGATAATTTTTGCTCACAGACAAAGAGTAATCAAATATAATTCAGCCGGAGTAGCGAAATGAATAAAGGTGTTATGTCTACATTCACTTAAATTGTTGGAAGGAAAGCACTATGTTTTTCCTTACTGCTTCAAATAAAATTGCAGAGCAGATAACTTCCTACAAATCATTATGCTGAATGGAACTAACAAGCAGAACTATATTTGTACAACACTGACAAATTTTTGGCAAAAAGAATACTTATTGCCTCAAAATATTTAGCAAATTCATGTCTGTTTCAATAAGTTGCTTATTTCCAAAGAGACTCCTCCAGAACTTCAGGAACAAAATATTTTGGCTTTTAGATGTCTCAAAAATTTCCTTTGTTTGGAAAGTCTGTTTTTTCATACAAGCATTTTTAAGGGGCAAAATGAAACTGAGTATTTCAGCTTTTTTGGAGTATTTGTGGCCCAACCTAATGATTTATTTTTTCAGATTTTCAGGATGGACTGAAAAATCTGTCTCTGAACAGAACAAAATAAGAGTAATGTTGAATGCTTTATCCGAATAGAAAGCTTTCAGCACTTTCATTGGATTCTTTGGTTGTTCTTAGAGTTTTGGAAAGTTTTCTTGAGTGACTGGAAGCTTTTAGACTACAGCCTCACTTACATTACTAAGATGACAGAGCAGCATATGTCCTTGGGCAGCGGTATACTTTGGAAAGGGGGCTTCTCTACCTGAGATGTTGTCTGGATTAAGTGTTTTAGGTGGGCAGCTAAGGTGAATGATTGAGTTTGAATCGTTTGTATTTGAGAAGTGCAGACAACTAATTCAAATAGACATCTACCTGTGGGCAGCCTTTAGCCCCCTTTTTAGGGGTGCAGATCATGATATGCCTTTCTAAGAGCACAGAAATTCAGCTCAGGTTGTCTGAAGATAACTGTATGTGCTCGAAGATCTGATTTTAGAGTTGCAGGAACACAAGCACCCAGTGACAACTGCTTGATGTGGAGGGAGGAGTTCCACACCAGAGATTACTGATTGGTGGAAAAATGTTCTGGTGCCTTCAAGTATACACTGAAGCAGACAGGCAGGAAAAAAAAAATCAAACTAAGAAAAACTGACCTAAAAATGTTGCTGGTGTGAGATGATTCTAGCTATTATTTATTTTGTTTCTAAATCGAAGCATCATTTCTAAATAACGTGATAACCCCCACCTCCAGTTCCAGTATTCCAATATGGCGTTGCTTAATGTTGTTAATTATTGCCCTTTATCAAGCTAATCAGGCTGTAGACAAATATCTTATAACAAAAATGATTATCACTCTCAATAGTAACAGACATTGAATGAACCTAGAGGTTCATTCAATAACCTCTAGGTTAATGCCTCCTAATGTAACTAAGTGATTAATTATTAGAGAAACAGAGCACTTGAGTCATGTGCAAAGGGCTACTGAGTGATTAAAAAGACCGTTAATCTTGGACTGAGTATTTTTGCTAATTGAATACACTCAGTGCAGTTTACTGCACATACACGTGGGTTTTGAATCACTTCATTCCATATGGGTTGCAAAGAGTAACAAGACAGTTATAACTTTTGTATGCTAATGGACTCAGGTTGAAGGAGGTCAGCTATATTAGGAAAAGGTGTGAATAACTTTATTAATCCTGTTAGCCACCAACCTTCTGGCCTGAATCAGTACTTATTGTTTTTTTCTTTTCAAAGAACATCCTTTTACTTTCAGTTAATTTTTCACTTTTTCCAGTTCATTTCAGTTAAGCTTGATAGAATATTTTTCTATAAAGTATCAGGATTTGTACCCTGTGAGTTAAATAATGAGAAGATCTGAGAGGGGGGAAAAAATAATGAAAAACTGATTTTACAAATGTATACAAAATGTCTCCTAGAATTCTACAGACAACTTTAGGGGTTTTGTTATTTGTTTTTAACCTCTGAATTATGTTTTTTATAAACTGCTTTTAATGCAGGCTTGTATGTCTAGTTGTAAAGCAACAGCATTATGGTCATCTGTGTTTGAGATACAATATTATTGTCCCTCTTTGCAAAGAATTTACCTTCTAATAGCAATTCCATCTAATTTAATGAACTTCATGAAATATTCAATGAAATATCCATGAAATAAACCCCCCAAATGGCTGCTGTTTATTCTTCATTCATTGTACTTTGCTTTGTTTCTTATGTGGGGTTTACTTGATATAGATACATTCCCTAATGATCCCAAGAGGAATTTTATTAGATTAGAAAAAGGTCTTAACAAAACACCTTATTTTGTTGAAATGCACAAAAGCCTCATGTGTATCACCTGTGGCCAATGCAGCTATAATGGAAATCAGGTATAGGTCTCTACAATTATTCTTTCTGTGCATCTGGAGATGGCTTAAGTTATCATATTCAGAGAGTAAAATGAACTCAGAACATGTTTCAACCTCTCCAACCTGAATTAATATGTGGTTGAAATTAATTTTCTGAAGTTAAACTTTTAAGTCAATGCATTCATGCATTGGATTTAAAAAAAAAAATATTCAAGTGATCTGATTTAAGACTTCTAGAGCATGTTAGTCTTAAAAGCCTTGTGCCCATCAAAGCAAGCACAAATAATTCAAATTCTTTGTAGCTGTTGAATAAAATTTGCTTAATGGCCCCACCCATACAGCAGAACTTCTTTCTAACCATCTAGCATATAACTCTTAAATATCTTTGAATGAAGAATCCCACCTTTCCAGCAATTTGGTACACCTGAATGCTGGATGTTCTTTGACAGAAAAAAAGTTGCTAAAAAGACTCAAAACACTTATCTGCCCTTCAAATAGTAGTATTTAAAAAAAAAAAAAACAAACCCAAACAAACCAACCCACTGTCAGGTGCTTTATATTGTAGGAGGAAAAACTGTCACATATTGCAGCTGCAATTCGTGTCTTCTCCATCTGGCACAGATTTTCATCAGCCTCAACAGATGTATCACAGTAGGTCAGCACAGGACAACCCAGGTCAGCACAGATCAGACTAATGCATCGCTTCCTTTTATGGCAGTAGTAAATTAACATTTTTATAGTATTCCTAGACACTTAAGCAGAGCAGTGATTTGGTGCATGATACTGTGTCTAAGCATATTTTAAACTGTTGAACAGGTAGGTTTCTGAAGGTTAGTTTCCATGTTTGCTTATACCTTACTCATTACTCAGCTGCTACATCCGTGTCACTTGGATGTTTTTCCTCCTTGTTAGCCACAGATAAGTTCATTAAGCTTTGCTCAACATGGGAAAGGAAGGTGGTGAATGTTCAGTATATGCTATTATACAGTGCTTCTTAAACAGATTAAAACTACTGAGGCATTCAATAAATGACAGTCTCATGCTAGAAGGTTAATATTTGCTAGTTCATTACAGTTTAAAATTACGCAAAATAAAATTGGAAGCATCTTAGCATTTTCCCTACCTTCAGAGGTGTAACACTTATGTATCTTTCTATATACAAATACTGTATTTTCAAAATACAATGACTGTATTCTTGTATCTTTCAGTCAACAATGGCTTAAAATATTTTTCTAAAGGCCCCTGTAAGCCATTAAGGTAGCATAATGCAGTCCTGTGTATTTGTAATTACATTTCTAATACTTCAGCAGATAGTGATTAAAGGTGTATTTGGCATTTTAATTTAACGTATATCCTTTTACACTTCAGTATGCTGATAAATTGTTTAGAATGAAGCTAAATTTCATAAATTACAAGGAATCTAACAACAACAACAAAAAGTTCTGAAAGCTTGAATAAAATATTTTTGCCTTTTAATCTTCTGAGAGTCGCCTGCATGAGCTTCAGTCTGTCATAATCATCTGCCAAAGATAAAATAAAAGTTGCTAAAAGGAGGAATGAAACAAAGACGGGGAAAAAAGAAATTAAAATTCAGAAAATGATATCTTGCCACAGATTCACAGCATGATTTAAAAAAAAATAAAAAAATCAAACAACAAAACAAACCACCAGCTTTGGAGCTATCATTCAAAGTCTTAAAACAAATACAGGAACTTCTTTGTGTATGGTGAGAACCTCTGGCACTGCTGTACAGCAGTGGATGGAATGGACTGCTTGGTGAATGGACTGCTTGGTAGGACTAAGTCAGTCAGACTGGATATTAGGAAGAAATTCTTTACTGTGAGGGTGGTGAGATACTGGAACACATTGCCCAGGGAAGCTCTGGCTGCCCCATCCCTGGAGGTGTTCAAGGCCAGGCTGGATGGGGCTCTGAGCAGCCTGGTCTGGTGGGAGGTGTCCCTGCCCATGGCAGGGGGTTGGAACTGGATGATCTTTAAGGTCCCTTCCAACCCAAACCATTCTATGATTCTATGTCTAATAGCAAGGTAATATCTGAAATCAAGTATTCTGAATTTGATTGAAACAAAATTCTTTCTTAAACTGTAGGAACTCTATAGTCCTCAGAGGGTGTTACTGGACTTTTGATATCCTTTCTGTGTGAAGGAGCCATTATATTTGTATACTTATCCCTAAATGCAGATTCCTCTTTTCCTCATGAGCAGAGTTTAAAAAAGGGGAGAGCTTATGCCTGCCAGTTGTCAGACAACTTGTATTCTTCCCTATCTTCTTTGTAGCTGCAGGAGCTGTATGACTAGGAAGGAAACTTAAGCAATGCCACAGTCTTTCTCTAGACATCCTAATCTTCCCTGAAGCCATTTAGTGATAAAGAAATGAAGTAGGTTATCTAGCAGAAAAGGCATTCTTGTTTTCCCAACAAATGTCTATATGTAACAGTAGTGCTATACTTTTGGCGGGTCTTCCTTAACCTGTCCAGTGTGTTTATCCACTGTGGTTAGTGAAATCCAAGTGGCGTGCCCGAACTGCTTTGTATGTGTATATGCACACTGGATCACAATGGACTAAAGATAAGAAATTTTCAGATAATACTTAGCAAGTACCAAGACTGCTTCTCTTTAGCTTCTAAGCTACATCTGCATTTCTTACATGTCCATTGCCATATGATTATTTAGTCTTTATGGTATTTTGGCAGTCAGAGACAGAGAATTTGGCAGAAATGTGCTTCATTTTAGAAAAACATTTCACGTAGAATCTACGTTCTAAATATTTAGCATTCATTTCTTCAGCATTAACCTGGTCCTACTTATCCAAAATCTACAGTTCTTCCACATCATAATTTCAGTCAAACAACACTAATGGTAAGGATTAACAGCCTATGAAACCAAATGCAGACTGTAAATACCTGTAACTCACCTGCTTAGAACTGCTCAGTTCACCTCTTCGGTGTTTTGAATTGCTAAAGACATGCTGGGTCTCTAAGGATCAGGAACTACTGCTGCCAAAGAGCAACAAATGTGATATTTCTGGTTGTGCCTTAAAGGACCATTTGTGGACAAATCATATCACAGCATCTGATACGCATGCGCGTTATTTCATTCCTGCACTATTATATCCCTTGCTTTGAAAACGTGGCCCCAAGTCTCCTGATACAATGATGTAAATGCTGTTTTAGTATGCAAGCTAGTAGCTGAGCAAGAACAAAAAATATTTAGCCCACTTCAGCATAAGGAAAAAGCTTTTTGAAAAATTGACCTCTTATTATTTAGTGCTGGAAGCTTGTCTTAAAATTTAGCTTGGATTTTCTAACTTCAGAACTGAAAAAATCCAAAATAAGGTAGCTGGGGGGGGGAAAAAACCCAAACAAAAAAAACTTCTTCACATTCAGTTTTTGCATGAACAGATATAGTTACTATATCTATTTAATGTCAACTAATATTAATTGTATAAATATACCTGTAAAAATTCTGGCCTAGCACTGTCATCCACCAAGTATAAACCATGCTTGCAAACATGCAAATATAAACTGTAGTAAACACAAATAGACTATTTCCTATTAAAATAACTGTCTTTTACTCAAGGTCGAGGTATCTACCCAAAGAAAATTAATGAATTATTCATTAAGTAAGTTTACAGAACCTTAAGATATTTTAACAACAGGTCTCAAATTATTATATTCTGATTAATTTTTATATGGAACAGGAAAATTTGGAAGTAACTGACCTTTAAGTGGTAAAACCATTTCTGCTACAGATGATATTGTAAACAAAATTCCATTATAATGAGGGTAATGTAGCAACTATAGCAATCACATTACAATAAGGAAATTTTAGCCTTGAAAGATTTAAAAGCTAATTACTGAATGCCGTAGTGAAACAAATAGGGCTCTTTATTTCTCTTGGGGTAATATCCAAATTGCTACTAAGCATTTCCTCAGTGAAGATACTTTCTAAATGATGGTAGGTCTAAATATTCCTCTCTAAGCTCCAAAATAGTTTTTGCACAGCAGCTGCCTTCAGTCTTACTGGCACGGTTGCTCTCTGCATGCTGGTAGAGAAGCAGCCCTGAGGAGAAGGTGAAGTGTTTCTTCATCAGAGTGGGTGACGAAGATGATGTCCTCTTTTATGGTGCTGATGGGAATCAGCTGGAGTCCTGCCCTGGCAGGGAGTGCTCTGAGTCTTGCCTACCTTGCTCCGGCACAGCCCCCTGCATGTCCCGAGGGCATCAGCATGGTTCTCCTGGTGTTTGCTCTTCCTTGTGGTCATTCCTTTTTTCCCTTCACTGAATACCCTTTAAAAAGCTTTCAAAAATAAAACCTTCACAGAATAGCACTTTTGAAAGGTAATGGGAGAGCCCATGACTAAATTGGGTTTCTCATGCGATCTATAACACACAAAAGAACCTGCTATCTGTGTGTAATTTAAAAATTTTTAGATTGGCCCTCCATGTTTAAACTCTACATAAAAGAAAAAAAAGGAAATAAATAGCACTGTCTGAATTTTGTTTATCCTCTACTAATTTAAATTTTAAAATAACCTTAAATTATCTTCAGGGAGAGTAACCACTTGAAATTATACGTTATTCTCTCAAATCAAACAGGCAAAGAGAAATGTTTCCAGTTAATGCATTTTGAGTTTATATTCTCCTTTAAACAGTGAGTGTGAGTATTTACCAGGGTACTTTCAGAAGGCAGTATGTGCAGCCTGAACAGACATTGGCAGTGCAACATAAACGACTGCTGTGGAAAGCAGAGAAAAACTCCAGCGGTTGTGTGTCTGCTTGGGTTATAAATGACTTCCAGAGGCTGATGATGCTGGCATTGTATCAGGCTCCTGGAGTCTGTGAAACTGTTGGACTAGAGGCATTAAAAGGAAGCATGGATAGAAGCGAATGTTAGTGGGACATAGACAAGCTTCACATCTTTCCAAAGGAAGAAGGTGTACTGCCTTGTACAGGATTACAACCAGGATTACAAGGAGCTGAGGCTCAGACATTAAAATACCTGAATTTTGGATTATTTTCCTGGGAGGTACTGTTCTGGCAGTCAGGCTTTGAAGAGGACTGACTTCCACAGAAAAGCAATGGTGCACAGCACAGGGGTTTCACAGAGAAATGAGCACCAAAGTGTCTCACTGTGTGTTCTTGATTCAACCCCTTTGGCCTTTTTCCACAATGGCCCGCATTCCTTTATTGTAATGAATAACTCATCCTCAGAGACTCAGTCACTGTCATGTTGCTCCCCCCCCTTAAAGATAACAGGAAATTTACCAGTAACTTCAGTAGAGGCAGGAATAAGTCGTTTATTCTCTACTATCCAAACACATAAAGGCTTTCAGTTTATGAATAGGTAGTTTCATCCTTTTCTTCTAATTCTAGAGTCTACTTTCAAATGTTCAGGTGCTGGACCTTCAATGAGAAAACTTAACTAGGCTGGGCTACTTACTTAGAGACCTGGATACTATGAATAACTCTCTCATAAAGTAAACTAATTTTTTCACATGCTGTTATTCTACAGTGTTAGTAGTACAGACTGAATTATTTACAAATTTCCTGGAAGACAGAACTTCCCAAGATGGTTCTGCCTCTTTTTTTTTTAATGGACATCATCGAGTGAAAACCAGAATAACTTGCAGTCACATCCTGTAATCTTACAACCTTGCTGTAATGTTGGATGTGTTCATTTCTTAGTCTTTCCTGCTTCTTTGGTTAAACATGCAACTGGCTGCTATTTTACATTCTCTGCAATTAGTAGAATTGGGTTACGATACAGGAGAGATAATGGAACCCAACCACAGAAATGCCTTAAGAGAACCCTTCAGGGGAATATTTGGATTGCAAGTTCAAGTGCATTTTCACACTGAATAATCCTTGCAGAGTTGAATTTCATGAAAGAGCGAACTTGGTTTGTAAGACTCGGGAGAGATGATTATTAGCTGAACAGCTTTGTTTCATTATACGACTGCTAATTTAATATTCTCTTACAAGCTTAAAAATAGACATTTTCCTGTCATTTCCCTTAAAATCACGCTTGTTTGACTTCTCTATCTTAAAAGGTACAAAAATACTTGAAAGAGTAGTTCTCTTTATGCAGAAACATTTTTTTTCTGGCAGCTATGGAGATTTGTTATATTTGGAATATTTCACATTTGTTATATTTTTGCAGAAGGAATTTTTTCAAAATTACTGTACCACATTACAGTTATCACAGAACAAATGAGGTTGGTCAGGACCTCTGGAGATCATCTAATCCAATCCCCTGCTCAAAGCATGCTCAGCTACAGTAGGTCAGGACCGTGTCTAGTTAGGTTTTAAACATCTGCCAGGATAGAGACTCCACAACCTCTCTGGGCAACCTGTGCTGGTATTTGACCACCCTCACAAGAGAAATGCTTTATTACATTTAAACAGAATTTCCTGTATTTCAGTTTGTGCCCATTCCCTCTTGTTCTGTCACCAGGCGCCGCTGAAAAGGGTCTGGCTCTATCTACCTCTCACCATCAGATTTTTATATAGAATCATAGAATTGTCTATGTTGGAAGGGACCCTTAAGATCATCGAGTCCAACCATCAACGTAACCCTGACAAAACCACCACTAGACCATGTCCCTCAGTACCACATCTACTCATCTTTTAAGTATCTCCAGGGATGGTGTTCCCACCACTTCCCTGGGCAGCCTTTTCCAACATGCATTGATGAGATCTCCCTGAGCCTTCTCTTCTCCAGGCTAAATAGTCCAAGTTCTCTCAGCTTGGACCGTGTATGAGAGGTGCTCCAGTACCTTAATCATCTTTGTGGCCCTTTGTTGGATTTACTCCAGTATGTCCAATTAATTCTTGTGTCAGGGAGCCCAGCACTGGACCCAGCACTCTGTGTGTGTCTCACCAGGGCTGAGTAGAGGGTAAGGAGCCCCACTTTGACCTGCTGGCAATGCTCCACAGCCCAGGGGGCTGTCGGCCACCTTTGCCAGAGGGGCACGTTGTTTGTGGCCAACTTGTTATCCACCATGGCTGTTTCTTTCAAGCTGCTTCCACAGTTTAGTTGGATATGGCAAGAGGAAAATATTAGAGGAGTTATTGAAGAGACCAAATTTTCTTTCCAAATATGACTTCCCTCTTACATTTCTGTGATGACTGAAGCCAGCCCAAAGTGGAAATTTAAGCATCTGATTCTAATTAACCTCCTTAATTCTAATTAATCTCACCAACTCTAAATGCAGGGGAAAGGGTGAGTTGGTGTGTTATTTAAAAGCTGCTTAGGGGACAGAGGTTCCTGAAGAGTGTTGGAGAGCAAGGCAAGGAGCTGATTTAGTAGGTGAGCTGAAGTTACTGTGTTGAAAGTAACCTGAAGGGTATGTCTAAATAGCTTGTAATTTAAGCCCCAAATTAGGGTGGAGGAGAGAGGAAGTACAAGGAAGGTAGTTCAAGGACTAACTTTGTCTGTCAACAGTTCCTCAAACTATGAAATACAAGCTTCTGGAGAGCAAGTTGAAGTACTTTTAATCTGTAGAAGAGGTCTCCTTAAGTGACTAGAAGGACGACTTAGTAACCTATGTTCTTAATATAAATTTGCACTATAGACATGTCCCCCAACTGAAAGGGCTCATTTGCTGACATGCCTCTGGGGTTTGTATTTGAGATTCTTTTTTTTCCCACTAATATATGTCTGTGTGCCCCCTTCCCCAGCCAGCTCTGCGGTGCTCGGCCCCTCTGAAGCGAAAGCAGCGCTCCCAGAGCTGCTGTCTGCACCGTGCTCCTGTAATTGAGCCATGCAGATGTCGTAGCTCAGTCTTTCTTACAATCACTGCCCATGTGATTGAGCTGAAATACTGGCGTTGTGGTGATTATGCAGATGAATTATGCCTGTTTATGCAGGACTCTCTAGCACAAGTAACATTGCAAGTGTCTGAAAATTTCTTTACATCACCATTGCCAGAAGCACGTCTGCTTTAGACTCCTGCCCAAAGCGGCTGCAGTGGTAGATAGAGCTTTCCCTCTAGTCATCCTCAGAGTCTCCGACTGCGCCTTACAGCTGCCTTCGGACTTCTAAGGATTAAACAGCTGGGTAAGATATAGGCATTAGGCTTCGATAGATAGCTGTGAAAGACTAATTGAGCGTTTGAAGCTTCTAGTATTTTAACAGCGTTTGAACCTGCCTAAAGGTAGAGCTTTAGCCTGTGCAGGGGAACATAAGGTCGTTGTTTGCTGTCAATAATAAAATGCACAAGCTTCTATAAGAGCATCTGCTGTGTACAGGCTGTATTTGGTAAACTATCAGCTACTGGTCTTCGAGCAAGCCAAAGCTCCCTATTAACCTTCACTTGCTCAATTTTTGGCTTTTCCACAGTTGTGTCAGCACTTGATAGTAAAGAAAATGCCAATTTTTACTTCTAGTGGAGGACGTTTGGGTTTTCTCAGTTGTTTTAGTTGTTTCATTTCTCTGAGACTGATTTTTCTCTGTCACTCTGAGACGTTTTGTGCTATTTTACATTAGCAGCATTTACTTACTTTTGCATTTAGGTCTTGATATACTGAAAAAATCAGTATATCAAAGTGCCTTGAATAACCCAAGGAAATGGCGCAGTTCTACCTGTTGGTCTTTTTATTTAAATGTGCTTATTTAAAGAAAGGCACGACCTGGTTTATCAGCAAGATCTCATTGCAACTCTCACAAGAGGTTAGTACCGTTTCTAACTTGCAGTTCTTGCCTGCTGGAATGATTTCTCTGAAATCCTGGGCAGTCTAGAGTGGTTGCTCGCTGCTGTTGATGGAGGTATTTGTTGTAAGATTATTCAAGTAGTTGTTATACAAAAAACACAACCATTTTCCCTCCTCCCTGAGTTATAGAGATCAGGATGTAGGAAAAAACCCTGTTTAATCTGATAAACTGCCTTTTTATTTAAACTGAGGTATTGAAAAAACACGGTTTTCTCTCATGCTTCTTGCCTGCTTCTGGGTTTATTCAATGACTTTAAAAAAAAAAAAAAGCACTACCCGGGTGAAGTTATGTGGGAATTACAACAGTCAATGGGGTCTAAACTTTGAATGGGTTTTCTTCCTGTTGATTTTGGGTATGGAGTGTGTGTGGGAGGTACAGTTTGTTTGTTTAAGGTTTTACTTAAGTAGCCCTAAATGTAAGCAGTCATTCCATTAGAAGTCTTTCTTTATCTTCAGGGTGTTGTAACATGTCTCTGAAAAGCTGACATAACCGTCAAATCAGATTTTATTTTTATGTTGCTACTCAAGAGAATCCCCTCCGTTGAGCATCCCCTCCATTTCGCTGTGACCATGGGTGTTTCACTGTTACTTTGACTTGCTGTAAAACAGTGCAGATACTCCTTAATGCCGTCTTATTACTCCACTTGTTGAAAAGCCGCTGTTTATTTTTAAGACTTGGATCAGAAATAAAAGCATAAATCGGCAGAAGACAGCTGTTGCTACAGCATATTTAGGGCAAGGAACAGCTTTGTTCTCATTCGGATCATGAGCCTTTACTCTCATTTTCTTTGCCCACGGGACTGCCATGGCTCTGACTGAAAGGACTCTCCTGGAAAAGATATCAACAGAAAGGGGAAGGGGGGTTGGTGTGGAGGAAAAGAGGAGAAGGAACCACAAATGGCACCTTAGCAGTCAAGATAAAATAGCCCTAAACCTAAAGAGCTGAAGGCACTTGCCATTCATTCAGCAATGTTGTGACAAAAACAAGTGGATTCTTATTTAATGTTCTTTTAAGGTTAAATTCCCTTTAGAATTTAGCAAATTGTAACTAAATGTGTGATCTTGAAAGGAAAAATGTTGGATTTTGTGTGAAGTAATAACAAGGGCTATAAAAAAAATAAATGGAAGTGATTATTTGTCTAACTTTCTTCCATAGTATAGTAATTTGCAACATAAAGGGCTGTTGACATGACAGGAGGCACTAAATGAAATCTAAGTGCTATATTTAGAGCGTGTTTTCTGAATCTAGCCAGCAGCGGTACTTGACTCCTGGCCTTCTGACTTCATGCTTTTTAGATGCCCTTATCTGAAATACTAATAATGAAACATTAGAAACTCATTTTGAAATACTAATCCAAATAGTGTCTTTCTAAGGAAAGCTCTTTTTCATACTTGGTGCAAGACTGCAAGACTTCAAAATAATAAAATACTTAATTGCTTATTGCCAAGTGGTAGGAATGAGGAAGGCATCAAGAGATGCGTTAGAATGCAGAATGGTTGGTCTGATAATTAACTCAAAAATTTGTAATGTTTTGTTATAACCTTTGTGAGCCATGTCACTAAGGTTATAGACACGTGAGCCGTCTACTAAGAGGAAAAATTAGTAGATTGGGTGGTCGCTTTTCAAAGAGCTGTTCGTGAACTGTTATAGTTTAAAAAAAAAACCCCACACAGTGGGTTTTATGAGAATGAGATTTCACAACATGCTGGTAATTGTAACATGAAGTATTAGAACTATTTAACTGTTCTTTCCACAATGATAACTTGATGAAAAGCTGCTAAATTCTGTGATATTCATCATTAAACCCAGAAGAACTGGATAGAACTGACAAAGTCTAGTGCACCAGAGCAAACCTACCTGTAATGGCGAGGTAACAAGGGAGTCTTAAAGATTGGCTCTTTTGGCTACTTATCTGATATGTTCCCCCAGTTAGGCACAGGAAGACAATTTCAAGCAAGCGTTCAATTGATTCATAAAATCAGGTAACTCCTTGTTTACTTTGTCACAGTGATAATATGGGACCTTGACAGTATGGTCTTTAGCAGGTCTTCATTGAAATCCTAAGGAAAGCAGAGATTTGCAGGAAGGATTAACTTGTGGAAATCCTCTGTGCCATAGGACACTGGGATGGCAGCAGATGCTGAATGGTCCGTGCAGCAGGGCATGCTGATAGCTGATGATCCTGGGCACCAAAGCTGTTTGGAAGAAAATAAAAATGACACCTGATAACATGTTTGAATAGTAACAAACTATAATGGCAGTGCTTTATGCCAAACACAATGAGAAGTCAGAGCACTCTACCAAGTTTTGCATGATCAGAGTGCTGTGACATGACAATTAAAGATTATTTGGATCAAGTAGTAACTGTCATATCTAGCCAGTAGGGAGTGTTTGACTACCAATTTGGCATATGAGCATATGGCTGGAGTCCATAATGGCGGTTACAGTGGTAGACCCCTCTGAATTTGCAGCTGTACCTCATCTGATGATAAAGCAATTTGAGCACCATGAGATAAAGATGTCAAAATATTTCAGGCTGTCATGACAAAGTGTGTAAGCATGTGGAAGTGATGTCCCTAAGTGTCTTCAGTGTGTAAACTTTCAAATTGGTCTACATTTACGAACACAAAGTACGTACCATATTTCTTTCAATTTTATAAAAACTGTCATTCAGTCCAATCACATGGACTATGGCTTTTATTTTGGTAAGATTTGCACTCCTCTGAAAAAAATCCTGGCTCATTTGAAGGCTGCTTTCTGATTATCTACACGAGAGCACTTCTACACATATATTACACCTATTGGCGTTGGTATAAAAATATCTATCCAAGCACCAATTCAGTAATTTCTTTAATCACTTCTGGAATTTATTGTTTTTTCTTTTTTTTTTAACATAATTGCAGGTAAGATTAATTTATTGTAGGAATAGTGTTTTGAAGAGAGCGTATTAGTATGGCAAAAATATTCTGAAGAATTAACATGAAAACCATACTCAAGTAACCTTTTGCTGGTGGAAGGTCCAGAGAAGAACCTCTGTGTGCCCAAACCTAGTGAATTTATGTGGGGGATAAAGAGGTTGTGCTGTCCATGGAAACAAGGCAATACTGATCCAGAATTTAGACACCGACTAAATCAGATAGGTCCTACTATTTTAACTTATTCACTGTTTCCAGAGGTGAAGGGAAGGGACAGATGAATGCTTTAATCCAGGTACAAAATGTTTAAGTAAAGCATGTATAAAGTTGCAAAATCAGATATGCTTTTTGTGGTCTGGATACCTACGGACCACAAACATAGCGTTGTCCTTCTATAAGATGGTAGTTAGGAAAAAAATTAGTTGTTGAATTTTAAACTAAATCCCTACTGGGTAGGTCTGTTTACCAAAATGTGTAAATGGTACTTCAGTAAAGAAAAAAAACCCAGTGAGATATACACATACTGTCACTGAAGTAATTTCTTCTCTGCTTAGTTAAATCAACAATTACCACCAATGCTAAATAAAGTTGAGTGAAGATAGCATGTGCAGCTCATTCTGCTGAGAATTTTACTTAAACACTTCATATCTGAGATGCTTAGTTAACTAACTCAGTATCCGAGACAACAGGCATGACTCTAAATGTTCTTTAACTTTCACTTCCTCTGAAAGGCTTCATAACGAGGAGCATTGTTTTATTACTTAAATGTTATGCCATCTGATCTTTAAAAAAAGTTAGGTCCAATGCTGAATTTGCAAAGATGTCACTTTCCTGAATTGCCTGCATTAGTTTAAAGTCACCTTGTGTCGTTCCGAGGCTAAGCCACCAAGGGCCTGCCTGGTTTAGCTGGTATTTAGGATCACGTGTTGCCATTAACTCTCTTTCGTTAAGCTTTGCCACCCCTTTTAGGAGTTCAGGTATCTCCGTTTCAGTTCTGACAGATCTGCCTACAGCCTATTTATAATGCCAAAGGTTTGTTTAATGGAACATATGGGAGCGCTGGGCAACCAATACTATAATTATCCAAATGATTACCCTACTTATTGCCAGCATCCAAGATCAGATGGCTAGTGTGTGCTTGGATAATCAAGGCTCCGTTCTCACAGGCTCCTCCCTGCTGTAGTTAATTTTGTCTTTGTTGGAGGGCGGGGAGTGGTTTCTGTAGTTGATTTGTAGCTACTCATTTGCTGTTCTATTAATACTATTGTAAAATTTATTCTTTAATCTTACAATTTTATTTAAATCCCAGCTATCTCATTGCAAGCCTCAAACATAATTATTATGCAGTGTTAGTTTACATGTTAATGGAGAAAAGGCATACCTATTCTACTTCCTTATTTTATGGATGAGGCCATCTTATAGCAGTAGCCTTTTCTTTTTTTTTTTTTTTTCTTAAGTCATTAAAACAGCATCTTTTTGCCAACAGGGCTGAACTCTTTTGTCCTACAGCTACTAGTTTCATTGCCCACTTGAGCAAATAAACCATTTGCTTCCAGGAAGAAACTTCTCAGCAGAATTTTCAGAAGGTACTTGAAAAATGTACTTGTGGAGTACCAAACTGCTCCAAATTCTGTTTCACTAGTAAATAGGCAAATTAAAGTTGTGAACAAAGGTTCCAGATTATCTAATAATGAAATACCTTCATATCAGACTCATCAAGGAAAGGCTGAGCCCAAAATGCTCTCATAATTATTTTGTATTAAAGTATAAGCTTTAATGTGCTTTTATATACATACGCATACATTGCACAATGCATACACAATATAAACCAAGTATTTTAAAGTTATATTGTTGTCAGACTCAAGTGAATCTACAGTGAGGGAAATCTTAGTTGTGCATAGTACTACACATTAGATATAGAGGGGAATACTGCTGTTACGCTGCTATCTACTCTAGACCTGCTTTGTGCAGTGGTATAAATATGAAGGTTATAATGAAACCAGATTTATTTTGCTCCAGTGGCTTCATTCACTTAGCTATATTCCTGGGTTTAACCCACTGTGATTCAATTTGGCCCGTGGTTTCACTTGACTTTCTTCTCAGAGAAAGCATCTTATGCCACCAGTGAAATATGATTTAATATATAGAAAACAGTTGTTGAAGATGCTTCCTATGGGACTCTAGTAAAGTGGTATTGAACCAATGGAGGTCTTGCCTTTGCAATGGACAAATGGACAGCATGCACAGAAGCACAAAATGCGTGTTGCAGCATGGTTTTTGCTTTAACAAAACATAAGGCCTCCATGTATGACAGTGCGTGCAGGTCAAAACATCCACCTGGCATCCAGCACTAGATCTCTAATGCAAACTGCTTTCAGAACCAGAAAAGAATAATCTCATCCCAGAAACCACCTAGGAATTGCTTGTACCTATCCTTGTTACATACTATAATTCTAGAATAACATTATGAAATCTTTGAAGTTATTAATGATTGCTTTGGTGCCCTAAAGCCTCATCAGAAAGAATCCCTTAATTGCATGTGGTAGAGCATCATGTGGTGTCATTGAAATGGAAAGTTCGTTGTCCCAGGCTCCTGAAACTCAAACTTAGCTAAAAAAACTGAGCATACCCAGCTCACAGACAACAGATTTGGAAATCTGTTATTTGGTGATGTATCTAAGGTATTGAAGCTGTGGACTGACATTTCATACAAGCAATTGAGGGTCACTTTATTACCAAGAAGAAATCTATATTAGCAGTCTCTGAAAATTAGATGAAAAGGCTTTCCAGAACTGTAGTTTTGGTAAAAATAATGTGATAATGTATCTATGAATATAATCTTTGAAGTATCACTAAATTCTTCTTCTAGGAACAGATAGAGAATAGAAAAGAAATATTTTTAGGCACTCTGGTTTAGAATACAGTTTTTTATCAAGAATCTAATTTTTTATTGGAAAGTAAACACCTTATTGAGTGCACTAAAACCAGCGTTTTAGACAGGAGCTGTCAATATTGCAAAATAATGTGGAGGAGAGTGTTACGTTCCACTTGCCAAAAAGGATTTGCCTGATTTCATTGTCTGTTGTGAAAATAAGGAGCTAGATTCTCAGCTGGCACATGCTAGTGAGCTTGCGCTGGCTCTCTGAGAAGGGTCTACAAAGCATTGCTGCTGCTGATCCATAGGATGGGTCATTCTTGAATGTCATCATGCAGGTATTGCAGTAGAAATAAAACTAGTTAAGTTAGAGGCCTCCAAGTTTTTGCATCCTCTACAAGTGAAAGGACACTTTATCCTTGGTCATGATACATAAATATGCATGTGTGTATATATGTAAATGTGTATACACATACATATTTATCGATGTATATAGTCTATACATATGCACATCTATATGGAAATATTCCACTAGTGATTGAAAAAAGGAGGGAGCTGTTTATGGCGAAGATGCTAACCTGCTGGTTTTTTTCGAAGGATGTAATTTACAGCAGGTTATTGGAACAGATGTTAGTTTCTGTCAGAGACTGGAGGCTACAGTGACTTCACGGTCAAATGTATCCTCATGTTAATTGCCATAATTAACTTATGTCATAACTAACATAATTAATTCTAAGGCTTCTGCTTTTTTAGGAGTAGAGAAAGGAGTAAAGGAGAATCTCATAAAGCTGACAGTCATCTTAGCTATGAAAGCTGGGGCTGATAGTACTGTGCTGCTTTCAGATGGGTGATTTATGTATTTTTATTGGTGCTTTGACATTCAAAATTCAGGTTCAGAAAACACAAAATGCCATCCCTAAACAAAGTAGTATATATACGGATTCAATATCCATATATTGTATCTAGCACTAATGCTCAGTCCATGCTTGTTACTGATCTCCAATAACCTGCGTGTTTTCAAACGCATACTAGTAAATACAGGTAGTTATTGTGCTATTTGTCTGCTCCTCTTTCATTATGCTCCTTCTACTGTCTCCTTCATTCAGAAAGAAAGCAACTTATTTTGCACTGAATTTTGAAATGTATGTTTTACAATTTGAAAGCCATTTAATGCTCATACATTCAAAGTCGGTTTATATTTTTAACTTAAAACCTTGTTTTTCTTTAATCTTTATTTTTCTGTTGTTATTTTGATTTTTCCTTGTAATATTTATTGCCACTATGTAGTAGCCTTATAAGGAAGATGTGAAGAAATACTTCCCTAAGTGAGGCACACAATAATAATGTCTTCTCTTTAATTAGTTACTAAAAAATTAGCTGGTTTTTGATATTGAACAATAATTGGCTTCGCCTCTAGTTGCAGCTCTGGATCACTTCTAAGGAAGTCCTCTGTCCCCCAGTCCTCCTTTCCCCCCACCCCCGGGGATATCCCCCCTGTATCCTGAGAGGTTAGCTCAGGAGGTTTGAATCCTTTTAGAAAGGAAGGAGATATCTGCAGCGTAGATGTTTGCCATAACGTGTGCACTCATTGAATAGCTTGTCATTTAAGAAAGTGATTAAACTGAAGACTGTTATTCAAAATTGTTTGAAGAAAATGTTTTCAAACTTGTTTCCTCTGTGTTTTTCCCCACTAAGGAAAACCTTGCTTTGTGTAACTAAGAATACCTTCCCCTATTTTTTTACTATCTTTCAGATGAAGTATCTTTTACAACAGATGTTGATTGAAAGCGAATGCAAACCCTTCTTTGTATTTCCAGTAATATTACGACAGGTACTCTGTCTGCTTCGGGGTTTTTTTTGTCTTATTAATAAGTACCTTTTATGCCACGCCACTGACTTAAAGGACCATGTGCACTCAGAAGTCATGGATGTCATTAAATGTTCCTGTACTATTGGCTTTGCTCTGATTGATACAGTCTGTGGCATCACAAAATAATTAGTAAGGGAAACAAGGAAACGTTTTTTCTTTCCTAAGTTGTAAAACAGAAATGAAACCTCGTAACTCTTAAAAGGCAAACTGTAAGGGGTTGTGTAAAGAAGGCAGCTTTACAATTCCTTGTTTAAGACCTTATAGTACAAGTAGTGTTTCCTGAACATCTGGTTCATGAATCCTTTTTTCATGGAGGTAACTCATTATTGTCAGGCACTGTAGGTACTATTCCATCTCAAATCAGTAATGGCCCATTAAGTCATCTTGATTCAACTCATCTATAGGCAGTTCATCAATATGGAGTTAAGTGACATAAACAAAACTTTTCTAAGTAGGATCAATATTTCAATAAAGAACAAGTAATTTTTCTTTATTGTTTTTCCTTTTTTTTTTTCTTTGTGGGGGATAGCTTTTGCATGTTCAAGTGATGTGAAGGTGAAAGAGAGGATGAGGACCAGCTTGTCTTGATATCTGCACCTACAATTACATACTGTCATTTGCGCGAATCTTTCACTGGCTGAAAAACCTTTCTGCAGCAGTGGTTGAATGAAAAGGTCTGCTAAGATACACATGTATTTCAACAAACCTTTTTTTGTGGGTGTCAGTAGTTTTGGAACAAACCTGAGGGTATGAAATAATGACATATAAATGTATATTGTTTATCTGGCATTCTTACCCTCTGAGCTTCTAGAGAGCCTTTCTGTTACGAATGTACTGTTTCAGGATACCAGCCCCACTGCCGTTCATGCTGAAAACGTGCTACTGACCCTTCACAAGCTGTCCATACTGTCCAGAACAGAGCTGCTGTGACTGTAACTCTGCGTGAATGCCAAAACCAGCTTAAAAGCCATCTAATGGAACATAAACAGTTTGAGTGTCTCAGCATGTGCAAACTGGTGGGAGCCTCGGTGGATGCCTCTGCCAAATTGCATTCAGTTAATAGCTGTGCTTTTAAATCGCAGGGAAGTGTGCAGCAGCTGTTCACCTGGTAGAAGAGGGGTGTTTTCTGCTGTGTGAGACTCTGGGGTTTTGGGAGGCTTTTTTTTTTCCTTGCAGTTACGCATTTCCTGCCTTGTCATTCATAGAATGTGTTTATTTCTCAGCGTGGTCTCAGGAGCATGGCTCAACTGTTTGTATGGATAACACTTGATAGGGCAGCCTAGCCATATAACTGGGGTTCCAGCGTACTGCTCCTCTTTGTGCACTTTCTTAAACGCCTTTCTTTGGCGTTTATGGGTGTTATGGGTGCTAGCTGGTAGGGTAGCCCAAATTAAGTATTTAAGCATTTCTACCCATTTTGAGTATGTCCCCTTACTACTTTTCTATTATGTCTTCTGCTGCTGGGTGATCTCCTGCAAGCTAAAAATGTCCATTCTATATATGATTCTATGATTCTATAGAATCATTCATAGAATGTGTTGGGTTGGAAGGGGCCTTTAAAGGCCATCTAGTCCAACTCCCCTGCAGTAAGCAGGGACATCTTCAACTAGTATCAGGTTGCTCAGAGCCTCATCAAGCCTGGCCTTGAGTGTCTCGTCCTATCACTACATGCCCTTGCCAACAGCCCCTCCCCATCTTTCCTGTAGCCCCCTTCAGGTACTGCAAGGATGCTATAAGGTATCCCTGGAGCCTTCTCTTCTCTAGGCTGAACAACCCCAACTCTCTCAGCCTGTCTTCGTAGGAGAGCTGTTTAAATCCTCTCACCACTGTTACGGATCTGGGCCATACCCTGGGCTGGCTGGCAACTGAGAAACAACCATGGTCCGGCTCAGGATCTTAAGATATTGCTGTACTTCAGCACAGAGGTCATTTCTTCTTCTGAGTGTAAGATTTGACTTGGGTTGGAAAACATATCCAAATCATGACTGGGGGTTTAATGTAGCTTCAGATCAAAGAGGAAGTGAATTTAAACTAACCCACAATTATCATTAAAACTTGTTCCGATACATTAGTCATAAGGTATTAACCGGAAAAACAAAAGCTGAAAATGACAAAGGAGATTAGACTCAGTCATTGAGACTTCCCTGTGCCTTTCTCTTATTTTATTGTGCAAAGCTTGTTCAGTTCCCACTTTTCTTTTTGTTTTCCCCAAGCAGGAATAGACATTCAAGGACAATTTCCTTAAAATTAGCTATGGAAAGTGAACGTTATCTAGTTGCTAGGAGATAACTGTTTCTCTAATGAGGGATCACTTTGGCTGCTTCATGTAAAAGACCCCAGTTACAGATCTCTGCTGTCACATTTTTACCTAGAGATAATAGGCCAGCAAAAGCTTTTATACAGCAGCACATATCAGTAGGCTTAAGCTAAAAGCAATTCTACCGAAACAAGAACTCCGGGGAATGTTGGCTGTCCTTCAGACTTGTGCATTGTTTCAGGAAAACAATGACTTGGAAATCTTGGAAGAAACAAAGGAGAAAGAAAGCTTCCAGTTGTTACAAAGGTTAAATTTATGCACAAACAGTTCCACATATCTGAAATTTGCATATGCCACATTCTGTGGTTCAATTTTATCAGTAAAGTGTGTGTGGCAAGTTCAAGAAAGGGGAAAACAGTTTTGATGTGGATAGAGATGTTCATTCACCAATGTTGTAAAGAGTAGTAAGTTCTTGAACAGGTAAAGTATGTGTTCAGTATCTCTTCTGTTCAAAACCAGCAGTTTTCTCCTGTGAGATTTCTCAGCATTCATCCTAAGAAACTGTGCAGGGGGAAGAACCTAAATTGCTTCTTTCAGTGTTCTGTCTGTGTACTGAACTCTGCATGTTCAAGGACAACACTGAATCTGCGTTGATATGCTACGTTAAAGCCCAGGAAAACCTACAAAATGAGTCAAAAGGAAGAAAATAAAAACTATATAATCGCATGTCAGCAACTAGAATTCTATTTTTGGGTCCCCCTCACCCTCTACTACTAGCTCTGGTTCTTTTTCACTCTCCTTGCTTGAAAGCACAGCAAATCTAAAAGACGACCATTTTCTAGTGAATATTACTCAATACGGACCTGGGTCTAAATATTATGATCTTTGGTGGAAATGTAAGGTCTCTTCTTGGATTTGACAAAGTAAAAGCTGCCTTAATTTCTCTTAAGCTTACAGCTATCCCATGCTATAGATGATTTAAAATTTGAAATTATTCCTGTCAGTTTTGTGTAACTTAATCCATTTTACATGTGAGAATAGTCTCGCCAACCCATCATTATTTTGCTCAAGAGCTGGAATACTGTTTTAAGCAGCATAAATCAGTTTTATGCCACCCTAATGTGTATGTTTGACATTCTCCTGATCTGTATATTGTATGATTGCTGCAGTTCACTCATTTGACAAAGGACTGTAGTTTTAAGTTGATCTAACAAAAAACTAGAGCACAAAAGTAAGTTTAGAACCCTCTTTTGAAAGACATTAGTGAAATCATTGTTGTACCTAGCATAGTATCTCCGTAGCTGAGAAAGTAACATGGAGCTGATGTTGCTCGCTAGAGGTTCTCTATTAACGACAGGAGTAATTTTAACTGGAAATCTTTCAACTGGCTTCTGTAACTTCTGTATAAATGTCCGCACTGTAGAACAGGGCCTGCATCTTAACGTGCCCTTTACTTTGTTAGCAGTAGCACGTTGGCTGAGACGCAGTGCTCATTTTCTATAATGTACTGCTAACGTGATGCAAGCCATGTTAATGGATGTTTTAACAGTAAAATAGTTGGAGGTCTGGAGTGCTGGAATACTTTGAGGCTAAATGTTGGTGTGGTCCACAGCAATATTCAAAATATCTAAAGTAGAAAGGGTTTTGTTCTTCCTTTAATCTTGCATTGAATCTACATGTGCTGAAAACAAGACTGAATAATCTGGAATTTCTGAATTTCTATAGCAGCCTCATCTTAATGACTCATCATATTCTGTCTCTTATTTAGCAGCCTCTTGTTGTAAAACACTAATTTTAGCAGCACAACTCAGCTGTTCCAGGAGTTAAGCTGCAGATTTCGAAAACAATAATGATGGAGTATGATTTCTGTTTCCCACTGCTTGGTACATGGGAGCCATAAACAATCGTGTATGTAATGTTTTTGTGGTTTTTGTAATATGTTTTGAAGATGTTTCTGCTAGATGCTGTGTCTTATGAAATAACTGGGACACTGTATGGGTAAATGTGCTCTCTGAGTATTGGTGAATTGTAGTTGTAATAGAAACTGCTACAGACAGAAGTGGTAGCACAGTGTAGAGTGAGACAACCTGTCAAACTCCACCCTAAAGCTTCTTGGTATGTTAAAAATGGAGGGTTTGGAACTGGCACTCATTTGTCTTGGTGCAGGTAATCCCATTTTCTTCTATAAATATAATTTCCTGAGTGCTTAACAAGTTAAAATGGAAAACCTTATGCTGGCAAGAGCAGGACTGTGCTGCTGATGGAATATTTTACGACATTTTTTTGTTATTGTGATTTTTTTAAAATCCGCCCCCCTAGGTTTTAAAGCTGGTCAGATTAGTCATTGTAACACAGTGCTGTTTTGCTGTAATAACATGGTAATAAAGTTCTTGTAAGCAACGCTTTAAAGATGAAGAGAAGCACAGATTAGAAGACAAAAATGGCAGAAGAATAAGGGTTAGATAGAAAGGGCATGGGGAGAAAAAAGGTCATCCTACAGAAATATTCTGAGGAAATAACAATAGCTAGAAATTATACAACACATCTCAGACACTTTAATAATAAAACTATAAACTCCAATACTGATTTAATTTTTTTGTCCCAAACTTTATTTCTGCTCCAGTATTTCTCATCTGGTCTAAGTCATATTTTTAGAAAGTAGTACTGCTGAAACATCATTATTAAAGTGAACTGCAGGTTTCACTAAACATGAGTAGCTAAACTTGTTGCTGTTGATACGGTTTTTTAATTAGAAGCAGTGTATCAGTATATATGTAAACTGTCTTTTTTTAATATAAAATGCCTATACAGTAAACAGCATGTGAAAATATTTGCAGATCAAAGTTAACTATTTTGTAGCCTTGGAATAAATTTGTGACTCAGCAATGTATGCTACAGTCAGATGTCATTAGATATCTGAAATTACGATGATATACAAAGCATGAGCAATTTGTAATGGAGTACATGCTCTGAAAATTATTAGAGGTAGTAGATTACTAAAATAATCTTCAGTGCCTACGGACTGGGCTTTAAAAGTGACTTTAGAGATTCTTTATTCTTAAATTCATGTACAAGGAATTTATTAACTGGAAGTTTAATTGATATTTGAACACAAAAATATGTTGTAGGTTTTATACTTGTGGCTATGCCAGGGAACCTGCCATCCCCCCTTGCCAGAGGCATTGTCTTTTCAGCTCCAAATTCTGCTCTGAACTACAGTAAATACCCAGATTTTCCTTTATCTATGCAGTAAGTGAAAAAGAAAGGGGAGGGAATATGTTGGCTGTCTGCCACAATACGTTGTTTAACATTCAGTAGCTACTCAGCCAGCCATTGCTGCTCTTTTGTAGCATAAATATTCAAATACTGTTTCATGCATTTTTTTGGCTTTGCTGTGTAGCAGGTTTGCTTGAGTGTTAGGCGGGTACCGGCACTACTGTCTTCTTAATATACATTAGAATTAGTTTTGCTGTTTGGAGCTGTATCAAGGAGCCAGCACCCTTGAGGGGGAACCCTCCCCCTAAATTTGTTGTTTAACTGGAGGCTAGTTCACTGACAGTAGTCTGCTAGGTGACAAATGCGGTGTTAGCCAGGCTCAGCTGTGAGTATTGTCTTCACTACTGGAAACTTGAGGAAGCCGATGTGGTCTAAACAGGGAGCTGTAGGTTTATACGAACCATGCCAAGAACCTACATATGAATGGTAGCGGGGCAGTTACAAGCTACAGATGGAGGCAAGACAAGGTTGGTTGGTAGAAGCAGTATGTTATTAGACCCTCAGTAGTAGCTGGGAGAAGTAAATATTCCTTTACAGGCTTGTATTTCAAGAGATGCAGATGTCCTCTTAGTTGAGGTGGTGCTTGGTTCAACTGTCGATTAGAACGGTGACTATTAGTATTTCTAACAACACATTAGATTACAAAGCTCTAATTAAATGCTAAGATAGCTTCCTACAGCTCTGTACTTATCAGTGTCATGGACTTCAGAGTATTCCTAGAAGAGACCATTGGTCATACACTTCAACAATATTGACTTCTGAGGGCTGCTTCATGTTTTGCTGTCATGGCAACAGTTGATATTATCATCCTCATTTTGCACAGTAATTGTTTTTCAATACTAGGTTTGCTGATTCCTCTTCTGTCTTTGCTACTTCTGTGTTTCTCCGGTCCCATCACAGCCTGGACCTCAGAATCTGGAAGTAAGCTGCTTCTTTAGGTAGAAACATGAAAGTAACTTCAGGCTAAAACATCTGTTTTCAGAATACTTTCTTACAGGATCAGCCTGTGTTAGCACTTTCATCATATAACAGATTCCAGCCATTGTTGCAGCATCCTGATGCCATCTTGTATGTCTGCCTTGATCCACAAAACTGCTGACAAAATACATTTCGTAAAATTGATTATTGAAATCCCACATCAACACATTTGCATTCCTGAAGTCCTGACTAATGTGAGATAACTATGTAGGGGTAAGGGATATAACTGTAGTAACAGTAACTGTAGTAATTTTTCAGTTGCACTGGCTTTATCAAGTGTAAATTGTCCTTGAGATGTAGCCGATTCTTAACAAGCCACTTCTAAAGGCAAATGGGAAAGTACTATAGCACTATCCATATTTTATGAAAGTGTTAATCCACGCTCTATACTTAATTTATTTTACCTGATATCTCAATGCTTTAATAATCTATTTAATTTAATTAAATTGAGATTCTCTGCAAGTGAAGTAAATCTAATTCTCAATACAAAAATGTAATGAGGAATCAAAATTAATATTTTCTTTCATAATTATCTATGAACATGGGCTTTCTGACAAAATAATCCATGGGTATTCTGGGTTCATTGGTATCTTAATTCACTGCAACATCCTCCCTTCACTATGGTTCACTTGGAAATTTCAATGGACAAGTATAAGAAGCTGAGGCACCAGGAGATACATTTAGATGTGCTCAAAAAGAGCACTTTGATAACATTCATCCTGGAGCAGCCATTAGAACTATTGGTAATGTAGAGGCAGTTACACAGGCATATGTACAACTGGGTAACCACTAGTGGGTAGCACCAGGAGTTTTGTGTGCAAAGGGCAGAGGAAAGCTCTCAACATCACGGTCAATATGGATACTATAAAACAATGTGGGGGGAGTATTTATTTATATACATCTGCACACTTAGTTTTACTAATTCTGTGTGAATTTCACATCCACATACATTTCTCTAACTTTTTTTAGTTTCTGTGCACCACATAGAACATTAACATGTAATAACTGGACATATTTAGATACAGAAAAATATTTACCATATAGTAGTGTTCAGTAATACATTTGATATCAAAGAATTTTCTATGAACTATTTCTCAAGTTGTTTTTTTTTAAAAACAGATTATTTAAAATATGTCACGCTTTCACGATTTTTTTTCGGATAAGGTCTCTGATTCTGAAGTGATCACTGCAGCAAATATTTAGACACTTTTTGCCAGGCTTGTTAACAACCTTAAGGTTAAATGATCAGCTGAGGTTAATGAAATTGCTGATTTTATCAGTGAAGTGGCTTCTCAACTGGTATATTTTTATGGAGACATGACTGAGTTTGATTTACTAAACAAAATAAAAGGATCCATTATGCTCTTCTCCCCATATAATGATTTTCTGTAAAATAAAGTAGTTATGCTGATTGGTACTCGTGCTGGAAAATTAATTATTTCCTGTGGCTTTGCATAAAAGTGTGGCATAGGGGAACTTGAGTTCTGCTAATGCTGTAAAATGTAATAGAAATCTTTCTTTTGCTCTCCAGTCATCTTAAATTGAAAAAAGAAAAAAATCACTAATTCTTACTCATTAGAAGCACTTATAAAATCAAATATGTTAGGATTGGAATTTTGTGTTTATGCATAAACTGGTGTTAAGTTATTAATATCAGTATTCTTGCTATAGCTTTATTTGGCTCTCATCGTGTAATTTATTTCCTAAAATTGTCGTACAGTAATCTCAAATCCAGGATGTTCTACAGGCTTGAAAAATACCAAGTTAGCTGAAATGCTTACAGCATATAATGGAAGTACCAATCAGTTTCATTAGTAGCTGCCATGATATTTCATCTGTGATTCCTTTAGACTGCGAGTTGTACACATCCAGTACTCTAATTTAATCAATGGACACGTTGAACTCTATCTCCATGTTCATAAATCTTGTGCAAATTGAGGAGCAAAAATGTTTTCAGTGCTTATAATTGAAAGAGAACTAATGAGCAGAAAGGAAAGATAGCAGGTGCCACTTTTTAAAGTGGAAGTGATAGAGAATCAATTTACTACAAGCAATTGTACATACACTCTGAACTCGTTGCTTTAATTTCACAAATACTATAAATAACAAAAACAGTTTCGACATCTCCCTGCAGAATGTAAATAGCAACTGTTGTTTACACACTTACTGCCTGGAGCCTCAACATGGAGCTATGGAAAGGAAAAATTTTACTGAATAATATCCAGCCCATGGTGAGAGTTCTCCTTTCTAATGTAAACTTTGTGCAAAGACTGTTTATGTCTCCCAGGTTCAGCGTGAATTAAAAATATTACCATTACAGAAAGGTTGAACCACTTGCTTTGAATACTTTCTGGAATAAGTGTCAGACAAAATAAATCAGGAAGCGTAGATATGCTTATCAGTGGAAACAGCAGCATCTTTGCTATTTTTTGCACCTCATGCATGTTTGACTCTGGTTGCACAAGCCTAAATGACTGACTGCCACCACCGCCTCCTCACACACTCCTCTCTGATTTTCTGTAGTGTTCTGTTATGAATACTATGCATACAACAAAGCTAAATTTGATTTATTTAAAAAACATATTATCCCCTCGGGTGCTATATTATAGGGTGCTGTGTTGTCCAAGTTTGCACAACCATATAGGGGCTGGTAGAGGGCTGTAGAAGAAGAGAGCCTGGGCGATTCATATCCTAAATATTGCTATGCTCTTTTACTCTTATTTGAGAAATAACAAAAAAGGGTTGAGGTGAGGAGCAGCAGATGGGAATTCTGTTCTGGGACAAGCATCAAAAGTGACCCTCCTGATTTTTGTCAAAAAGTCTTTACAGGATTTAACTGAATGAATGCCACTTGTAACATAGAAAAACCCAAACCCACCCCAAAACAACAACAACAAAAAAAAACAACAAAACCAACCAAACAAAAAACAACGCAAGCTTTTAAAACAAATAAACAAAAACCTATTAGTCTATTCATTACATTAAGTGTAAGTCTTGTACTCTGTGTTCTAAACTTGAAATATTCTACTGTTTATAAATTCTCTTGGTGTCTTTTCTCTTGAATTGACACATGTATATGTTTGTGGTTTGTTTTTTTTTTTTAAAAACCAAACTCCAAGTAATTTTTTGAATTAATTTTCAAGGATTGTTTGTAAATATCAAGATGATGGGTTTATGTGAATGAACTCATGAATATTCCAAGTATGAAATATTCTATCCTCTGCAGCATTTGAACTTGTTTGACTTGTAGGTATCAATGTAGTCTCTTGGGAAGTCACTCTTTTGTGACATGTGTTTATAACTAGTTTTCATTGGAACCTCTCTGCAAACTTTTCCTCGTGTGACCGTTTAAATACAGTTACACAGAGGCAGCCAATAAAGCATTCAAACAATAGTGCATAAATCTTCGTCAGCATTCATTACCATTTTAGAGAATGCAAAATACTTAAACTGGAATGAAGTCGGATCTTTATCTAAATCCTGGTTGCAATCAAGTGGTAAAGAACCTGCTGAGCTTTCAGTAGGCATATTAACAGTGGGTGATGGACTTCTTCAATGTTTGTTTCTGCGAAGTGCGTTGTATGTAACGCGTTAGCATAGGCTGGATTTTCCTGAGGCTTTCACATCTAAACAAGCCTCTCTGTGCATACTTCTGTGACGCTCCAAAAACATCTTCTCAATAAATATACCCATTTTGATGGGTGCACCAAAAAATTTTATCTGCTACAAAAGGTATTTCCTTCTTGTGATTAAAAAGGACATCTCAGTTCTGGATGTGACAGATATAATTGAACCAGACCTGCTGTTTGTATGCTTGTAACTCGGTAGAGGGAAAAAATAGTTGTAGGCAATTGTAGGAAAATATCTGTTACACCATATCATGGCTGTATATTTGGTATTCTTGCCATCTGTAAGTAAACTGCATCTTTCAAAATGGATGTTTTCAGGATCAGATGGATTGGAAAAAACTTCTGCTGTGTGAGGAGCTGAGTAGAAAAGAGATCAGTGGTAGCTGGAAAGCCATCCAGCTGAATCTTAGTGCAAGGAAATTGTCAAGGGAAGGAGCTGATCTCTGCAACGTTGTCTGAATGAGAGGCCCACATTGACTCCAGAAACTGAAAACTGGTGAAAAAGACAACTTCTAAATGAGGCTTATGAAAAAAATTAGAAATATGAAGACCATGTTGACTTAAGATATGATCTTTAGGAGCTAGTGGGTTGAGGGAACAACTATTATTTGAAAGCTAGAGTTTGATGTACAGAGCGTTTCTTCCATGTTGTCGTTTAGCGGTTATTGGAACGGAAAGAGACCAATGCTGTAATCAAGCTATTGAAATAGTAGACATTTTTAGTTTAATTTTGACTTTGGCCCCTACCAGGATTGGGAGGACTATTTGATTTGATTCTAATTCTAGACTGCATAGTTACTGTTGTGTTAAAGTGAAAAATAGTGCTGGGAGGGGGTGGGAAGGGAAACTGAAGAAATGGTGCGTGTTATCATTTGTGTGTTACTCATAGATATTTAAAAAAAAAACCCGAACACCAAAACAAAGCAGAGCAGCAGAAAGAGTGAAGGGTAGGAGGAATGTAAATGCAAAGCAAAATAGGAACAACAGATATATCTATACAATTATATTGCAGGTGTCAGTGAGAACAGTGGTTAGATAAAAGATCTTTCTCAGTTTTGTTGTGCTAAACATGAAATAGAACTTTTCAGTGCTGATACTGTGTACTCATCAATTCTACATTCCATCTGCAGTGTACTTCCACTAAAAAGGAGCTCGTTTACTGCTTGTGTGTTTACTTTTATCTCTATTTGGTGGTAAGTGGAAATCAAAGCTTTGACATGTTCCATATATAACACTGAATAGAAAGCTTCGAAATGCAAATCCAATCACAGCACATTAAAAAAAAAAAAAACAACCACAAAAAAACCCTAAAGAAATTGAAGGATGTTTGAGAGGATGAGGTGAATGGGACTGGTGAAAGCTTGTCAAAAGATGAAAGAAAGTGCATTCTGGGCACTTGAACTACAAAAATAGAAAACAGAAGATAGATGCAAATGTTTTTTCTAAACACCAATGACTTTATGTGCACTGGTGTCACTTGGTATGAATAGTAACTAACTTCTGCTCGGAGTGGGAGAGGTACAGAGGGAGACGTACCTTCCTATAGTAGGTCTAGACAAGTATCAGCTTCCCCATACCTTAATTTTTTTGAGCTTTGTAAAACTTTAGGTGCATTCTGATGTGAAGCTCTTTGAATTTATTGCATATAAAACACCTTACATTGCATTTTGGTCCATATCTNACTCAGTCTCACATATGCTGTGAAAGTTTTATAATAATAGGCGATCTTTGCTGAATGTCCGCTTATGACTTTGTGGAATTCGGTCACTATAGAAGTGCGAAGACCAGTGTGTTCCATATTACTTGAACATTAAGAAAGGATGAAGGTGATGTGGGATGATTTAGGAACATATATGACTCATCTATGATTCCCACAGTGTAGACTATATGGCTGCAGAGGGATATGAATTTAAGCAGAAATCTACTATGAAAAGAAGCAACCTTCTCCAGTAGGATCTTCACTGGACACTGTGCATTTTCCTGGAAAACCATTAGAATGATGAATGGCTATTCACTAAGATTTTTCTACAGATTTGCTATCAAACTTATGACAGAGAATGTGACTCTCATATCCATGACTACCTTTTAGTCCACTGGAGGACTGGCATAATGAACCAGTCTAAGACATTATCTTTCCTTGTCTCTGTTCATTATTTTCTAATTATGTTTAACGTCTGTTACTGAAGAGTTCAAGTAGATAGTAAAGATACGTGAATAAAGTCTAAAGATAGCCAATTAATACTTAATCAAAGGAACATTCAGCAAAAGGGGTAAAATATGTCAAATAATCAAACTACTGACAGATGAATAGGTCTGTTAGGACCCCAAAAAATTGCACATCTGAAATTTTCTGTGTTCTGAATGAAGCTGGTACTAATATTCTTTTCCAGTTGTGGGCTTCAGAAAATTGAAGATACTTTTAATGTTATAGAAAGAGTTACTTCAGGTGAGGCAATCAAGGTGACTCAATAGGCATGTACAACAAAACCTTTTGTTAGTTAAAGATTTATTTGAGCCTTGAGATCACATACGTTAATAATTGTGAGACAGGTTTTCCTCTTAGGTTCAAAAGGCAGTATGAAAAATTTGTTTAAAGTGGAATGAATTTATATTCTGTCATGTTTCAGCTGCCATATATCATTCTGAAAAATAATTGCTTTCCCTATCAATTGTTTTGTAAATTAAATAATGTACAATTTGTAAAATTATACTTAAAAATATTATTTCTGTGCTTTCTGAACTTATTGTGATCTTGTCCAAAGCCATCTGGAAAAGTGACTTAGCAACTGGAGGTCACTGTGTTGGATTACTACCTTCATATTACCCTGCCTGACCATAGGAAGCTCATGAGAACACTGTCCACATACTGCAAGCAACTATGTATTGAAGCACACACAGGTACATGATGCGTGTGTGTATGTGCATGTGTGTAAAATAATGTTAACTGAAAACTACGCAATTACCATTTCACAAGCTTTTTGTCAAAGCACAAATTTTAGTTTAACTAATGGATTTTCGTTCAGAGATGAGTGTTCTCCTGACAGTGCTTGCTTAATACTCTTACTGCCACATTGATAAAGTCTTCAGAAGCAAAAATCAGTGACCAGATTTCTGGAAATCAAGACCTTTTGTCATATGACCCAGCTGGGAGATGCTGAAATCATCAAATCTCTGGCAAATGAATATGAAAACCTGTTGCCTTCTAAGTAAAATACCAACAGGATAACTTTGCCTGCAAAAAAACCCATACCCTACTCTACATTTATGTAGCATGATATGACAAAAGGTATGCCAAATGGATCACACTGGAAAGACTCAAATTCTCACTGTCACTTTAGTCGCCAAGTAACATTTCTGTCCAACTACATGTAGTGGCTGCAACTGCCTTGTGCATCATCGTTAAGTTGACTGTTAGTCTTTAAATTAACTTTTGCCTTTGATAGCATCAGAGGGAAGTCTGTTCATTTATATGGCTGGCCAACAGCTGGTAAACGTGGCTTAAGAAAGGAATGATGGAAATATCACTGGTGTTGCCATGTGCTTTACCTCGTGAAGAATCTGAACTTGAGCATATTGACTTCCTGTATTATCTGCAATTATCCATAGGCTGTGCCAATCATCTGGGGTATGCGTGAGACTGTCCCTGATAGGGTGCCTTGTCCCTCTGCTGAGGCAGCCGTGCTAGGACTTGGGCTACGTCCATTTGTAGTGCTGGGAGGATGAGGGATGACTTGACTAAGTGCACAAGAAAATTGCTTGCTGACGGTAAGGGACCAAATTCTGCTTCTATTGAAGCTGGGTGGATTTTTGAACCTGCTTTCCTGTCATATCCTGGTCCCAGAGCAGTTAGAAAAATGTTCTTCTTTCTGTGGCCTTGTTTTTAACAATCCAAAGACATTGGTACAGTTTGCACCTGAGGAGCTTGGCATGTCTCTTGCCTGTAAGTTCCCAACAGATTTAATATATTGAAGATAAATAAGATCAAGAATAAGATACTGCAGTGTACAAAGCTGATTAGAAAACGATGCCACTCATAAAACAGCTTTTCTTCCACTACGTTCAGTATCTTCTCAACAGTGTTTAAATAGTTGCTAATTGAGATAAATATCAAGAAATATGCTTAGATTCTGTAAAGAGATAAGCAGCTGGTGGGACTCCTGAAGCGTTTTTTTTTTTTTTCTTGAAGTAGAATATTTTCACCTGAAGTCAGAAGATAAGACAAATCACTCTATTTTACTTGTAATTCCACACTGAATCACTGCATGACCTTTGAGTTGATCACTCAGAGCCTCATTTCTCCTAGCCTATAAAACAAAATAGCATTCCTGTGAAGTCCTCCAGGAAAATGTTTTAGTAACACTCTTGAGCTTGTTTCCATACATATGAGACAGTGGTTTGGCGGCTCAGAATGTGACTTTGGAGTGTTTCTGCATATTAAGTCAAGCTTCCATGAAATGCTGGTGCTATAAGAAACTTAAATGAGCCAATAGCTTTTGCCCCACCATGCCTAGAATGCTACAGACATTTTTCTGCCTAGCAAACAGAACTGCAAGCATACTGTAGTATTCATTTCAGGATGGTTTGTTGGCTCAGTAGTACATTCTGTTTGAGTATTTCTGTATCACTTTAAGTCTTCTTTCTGTGCTGCTGGGGAACATGTCATACAAGGCAACCTAAACTGTGAGAAGCTGCCATATAAACACCCAGTGCCACAGATGATGGAATTCATAGCTACATGTAGCTTATCCAAAACCGAGCTCCGTAACCCAAGCTATTTAGAGGCAGATGTTGCTGGGCAGATACAAAGAGAAATGAGTACTGCAAGTGGCTGTGAATCAGCACACTACTCAAAAACCACTCAAATTTATTATTCAGATGTTTCTAATGTAGGTATAGCGGCATACAGAAATTTTGCAGGTGGAGATGCTTGGATCTGAATTAGCATACCTAAGCAAAATGGTTTTAACCTGGATTGTTGTTTAGCTTATCTTGCTTACTTGGTTTTTTACTTCTTTGATGGAAAGTATAGAATATATTTTTCTCAGAAAGCCTTGGTGCCTGCTAGAATTATCAGACGATGAGCGTAATTACGTTAGCATATTTATAGGAGCAAAAGAAAAGCCATTCTGATAGTATGAACACCAACAACAAACCAATTGAGGAATTATTGATGGAACTTGTTGTAAGGGAAGAGGCATGTAAGTGTAATTGAATCCTTTAGTGTGAGCATAGACGCTATCTTTATAGTTAAGAAGTATACAGAACATCATATTTCTGTGTCAGCTTCCTGAAAATAAATGATAAATCATCCTCTTGAGATTCATGGCTTCTTAGATGGAATAGTATGCTTTCATGCATGAGGTGCACTTAATATTGGCCAGCACCTTGGAAGACGGAGAACTCTGACCCACCAGCATTTTTCACTGTTCTTGTCTGATCTAGTTATGAATCTACACATCAGCCATGTTAGCCAAATATTCACTGGGCTTTCTCTTAAGATAAAAAGCCTGTGCACTGTTAGCAACATCAACGCTCTCGTCTAAGTAACAAAGTAAATCTTAATATCAAAAGACTCCTCTTTGTGCTCCCCCCTTCCCTAGTCTCTAGAGTTTTGCAGACAGGGTAACCTGATGTAGTTGTGTTGACAGAGCTGCAAAGGAAAGCAAGGTGTAATAAAATGCGTGGTGCTGTGAAAGCCCTTAAGATTTCTATTGAAGCAGGACACATGATGTGCTGTCCTTAGACTGGAAAAATGAAAAAGACTCCTGGCTGCATTCATACTCAACTTGTCTGGGTACAGCTCCTTTTAATTAATTATGAGAGGAGGCAATTCTGCTGTTTTACAATGCTTCAGCAAGATTTTTCTATTATGGCTGACATCAAGGATCGTCGTACAAAAGAACTACACTAAAAGGAATGGGCTAAATATGAAGGTAGTGATCTTGCTAAAGGATAAATCACAGTACTGATTTGAAAGTTAATGGTTCCTTAATATTTGTACCTGTAGTACTGCATATAAACAGGCAGTATAGTTATGGGAAACAGGGAAATCACTGAACCACTAAAGGGGAACCATTATTTCTCAAGGCAGAATGTGCACAGGAGTTCTAAAAAGAAAATAAATTCCATAATAACAAGAATTTGTTAAATATCTTGTCTGCATATAAGAAAATTATTTTTAAAAAATGCTGAAATAATCATGTGCTAATCAGAGCATTTATTAATGTAGTACATAAAACTATAATATATCTGTAGCGGAGAATACTGCAGGGTCCAGACATGAGCAAAGTCATTCTATTAAGAAGCTTCAGACAAGATCAGAAACATTTTACAGCCTGGTAAAAAAACTTAGTAGTTTGCTGTATGATTTGTTGAGTTTATGGGACCCACATTTGAACTGGGGCTCAACTTTTAATAAAAAAGGCACTCAAACTGTCATGTGTCTGTGAAATAGAATCACTTTTTGTAAGCAAGAAGGGGATACACAAATATTTTCCACAATCACTTGAGCCAAAAAACTGCATTGGATTTCTCCTTTTCTATGTCCAAACTTGAAAGAATTGGACCTCCCGTAACCTGTCCTTTGAGAAAGGCTGATTTTTAAACTCTTTGCCAGGGTGGTTCTCTGGTGCAGCTCTCTCTTTTGGGCTTGGAGACAAGTTCTGTCTTCAACAACCAGCGCAGAACGCAAGACAGCACCTGGGATCAGTCAGATATCCCTGATGGTTGTCTAAAGATGTTCACCTGGAAAGGAGAGATCTGGTGAACTAAATCTCAAAGAAACTTGGGAACGTTTGCTTGGAGCAGGTTGTTTGGAGATTGATGTTAGTCAATGTACATAGCTGCTGGTGGAAGCTGACCTCTGGTGGGCTCCTTCGCGTCACTGCAGTGGGAATGAACAGGATTTGCTACTGCTGCTGCTAATCCTGGATAATGGGGACAGGGAAAAATGGGATGGCTACTCAATAGTTATTTGTCAGAGACTTTGAATAGCGTTAGCTTTTTCACTTTCTTCATGCTGTAGGGTACCAGTAACTTGTAATCTCCTGATAAGACCCTTTCACAACTCGAGCTATATATTAATTTGCTAAATAGACAAGTAGCCATCAAACACATTTGTATTTGAAAAATAGACTCTGTTGTAGAAGAAGAAAATTTTTCAGAAGCCTGGAAAATTTGCTTATGGTTCTTACATAGTGGGATTCTTAGAACTTCCAAACCTGTAACTCTTGATCTTTGTAACAAATAAAAATTAGAAGTATTTGCATTTGGCAACAAATAAAATGAAAAGGAATCAAATTAGTGGCATGAGCTCTGCAACTGTCAGGCTGAGTTGCCTCATGGCTACAACTTTGTTAATCATCCGGTTGGTTATAAGCAATGTTTCCTAGAAGGAATATGGGGCAATTAATTGCTGCCTTACCATGACGTCCTTTTTTTCCTGCCTAAAACCATTAGACAATGCAGCGTTGTGACAGAAGAAAACGTCAAAGTCCTGCTGCTAATGGAAGAGGGGGAGAAGGGAGCAAGGGATAATTGTGTTTTAAAGTGTTTTATGGCTGCGAAATGAAAGCCTGTGTCTGGAGTGAGGGTGACAAGGAGCAATGGGTGTGTACAGAGTCCTTCTGGTATGACTCAGAGTGCCCTCATGGGCATGGGGATGTGAACGCTGAGATATTAGAAATTTCTGCATGTCTATACTTTGAAAAGTGATATCTTACACTAGCTCCAGAGATTCTTTAAAGAAGAAACAAGGTGTCTTATTAAACTCTATTGCATGTGCCTAATTTTGATGCTACTGCATTCGAAGACCTACTTTATCATTATCCAGACCTTGTGCATAAGTATTCAAAGTAATCAAAGGTGGGTCTTAGAACCATTCTCCTTTGACCATACTTTGTTTATATAAGTAATCTCAGAAAAATGGGGGAAATGACAAACTAGGCTTTAAATTCTTGTGTTTGCTAAAGGGAAATGCTGGAATTATGGTTATCTTCTATAACCGAAAATACTCTATAGCCGTTTCCTCCCATGGGAGAATAAGCAACCATATTCATTCTTACTTATTAGTAAGCGTTGGATAAGATGCTAATAGTCATTCCTACAGCTGTAATGCAAAAAACCATATACCTCCACCTCAGTCTTAAAAAAATCAGATACCATCACCATTAAAACAAGGAAATAAAAATAGTGCACTGTCCTAAGAAAGAGACATATAATTTCACCTTTTCCTTTTTGAAAGCTAGCTTCTTATTTCATGCAGGAATGAGTGAAGAATGAATACAGACCCTCATAGCTTGTTAACTTCTAAACTTAAAACCAGCATGACATGAATGAATAACAAGCGTCTTTTGTTGTTGATCCAGAAGGGGGAGGAGAAAACCTCACAAGAAACTACTAGCCTTGTAGTTGTTTTCAGTTTAAGTGTTGATAGTGCCTTTAATGAGTATTCTAATCATTAGAGGTTTTCCTTGTTTTCATAAACATGCTATTTCTTCTAGGAGAAAATGCTTATGTCGCTGTATTTGAGTTTCTACTGTCTTTATTTTTAGTGCAGACAAGATGAAATTATTTATCACAGGGGAAGTATTGGCAATTTTTTCTCTTTCTTATCACATCCTTCTCACACAGCATATACGCATTCATTATTTTTTTTATTATATTTGTGCCATGACGTTTTTATTTGGCAGCATGACTCTCTTCTGTAAAAAGTCACCAACAGTTGGGACAAATCAGTCTTCTGGCAATTCTAGGTTGCAGCTCTGAGTTGCACTTTAGATCATGCAGGTCTTTTAGCTGGGATAACCCTGGAGTAGCTAACTTCTCTGTGCAGGCCTCACGGGGGGAGGAAATCCATTTAGCATGATCTTTTCCTTCTGTTTATGGTCACCCAGCAGCAAAAGGAGGGGAAGACAAGACAATGATGCAAAGTGTATTATTCATCATGTTACTCAAAATCTTCTCTGTTCTCCATGAAGTGTGGTGTTCTCACTCTAGACCTCATTGAATTCCTATATGAAAACAAGTACTATGTATTTTGTGTAAAAGAACTTCTGTCTCAAAGCCTTAATCTTAACACTCTGGACAAAATTGATGTACCCTAGGTGTCTGATGCTATTTTAGGTCCGTGCAATGTGTGAGATATCCTTGTGGAATTGAAGATATGACATACCAGATACCTGTACCCTTCCAATGTGGGAGGTAGGCACCTGGTGATACTTAAAATGTCAGGTACCTATTTCCCAACATCTAGGATCCTGGAACAGGGTATTAAAGCCCTCCCAAGGAAGGTATTGTCCAGCTCAAGCTACTGCCTTCCACCCCTGAAGGAGCATGCCCTGTGCCTCCCTGCTTGGGAAGTCCGGTTCACAACCAAAAAAGTTACTGTCTATCTTTACTGTCCTGCATTTTCTTGCCATTTATGAGGAGACACCGATAAAAGTTAGCATATATATTCTTTAACTCAAGTACCTCTCTAAGTTCAGTCTGTATATGAAAATGAATTAACCACCATTGTTAAATTTAAGTTTTTTCCAGGCTTTTGAAAAATCACCTTCTGAACTACTTGATACAGGCAAAACTGGCCACTTTTAGTATCCCATAATATTCTATGGAATCCCTACCGTATTAGGTACTGCAAAAAGGAAAGTAAAAATGCCTATCAAACTATGCAGAGTATAAAAATGATGCCTGCATACACTGAGAGAAGGAAAAGATGTTTCTAAGGAAGCTGCTGTTCTAAGCAGCAAAAAGGGACACACACAAATTGTTAATCCATTTTACAGCTTGGCAGATTTACAAGACGTTTTCCTTTTCAACCAAAAATATAGCAATAAACCACTAAGGTTTAAATTATTTAAAATCAAGTACCAAACTGGACATTAATCTCTTAAACACAGAATTTTCAAATACATTTCCCATTCTAAGGAGCCATGATATGTTTTTATACCTAGTAAAATGTATTTCTGTCAAAATATGCAATGGCTTTGACAGAAGTTGAAGAAACAGTATGTAAATTTTTTCATATAAAGTTTGCGCAGACCCTTGAACTAGATAGATTCTTATTAGAAGATGGATGCTTAAAGTTTAAGATTATTGCAGTCTTCATTTGCTAACAGGATTTATATGAAATGGCATTCATGCGTTTTACCTGAAATTGCTTGAAGATCAAAGAGGTATGTAATTTTCCCATTAAGGACAAGCAACTCATTAAAGAGCTATAAGTAGATCTGGAATGGAATATAGTAATGGAATGTAGTATCGTCTTGTGAGAAACCTAATAAGTACTTCTCAAGGCCATTCTACAGAATAGTCTTTTTTTCTTGACATTTATCAGCTTAATACAGGCTTCTAGATACAAAGTTTTCTAGATATAGAAGAAGAGTGTTGACCTGATTTTTCTAAGGTTTTGATGCTCCTCATGTTGGGATCTGACAGTAAATACATTTGGGAAAGTTAATGTAGAGTAAAATCATATACCTTGTTCTGCACCTTACTATTGCTAGCAACAGCAGCAGTGCTTCAGCAGATAAGAGATAATTAGTTGCTCAGGTAGTGTTTAATTACCAAGGTTTACAATCTCTTTCCCTTTTTTTTATGTGAAAGATCATTTTTTTTTATAATGTTCTCCTGGTATTATCAGTAAAAACTCCATCACTCTAAGCAGTAAGTGTTTACCAGAGTACCCCCAGAAAACCTTACAGCCCTAAAAACCTACCTTTGCTTGACTGTGCCAAATGTATCCTAAGTCTGAATCTGGGAGTTGCTTTGTGGGTCCTAATGTGAGCTTGGGATATGTCCCCAGCATGCAAACTCTTACCACAATTTTGGCGGATGATTAGCTGCCGTAGCAAGCTCTGATCAGTGTGTTCCAGTGCTGGGGGGGCCAGAAACCTGGCAGACAGGCCAACACACATCTCCAGACCACATTTCCACTATTGACTTGGGTTCAGGTTGGGCTGTTTTTTTGCAGGGGCACTAGCAAACCAGCCTTTGCTATCGCAGGTGAAGGTCTTTCTGTCTTTGAACCTGATGAAGTTCTCGCTGGCCCATTCTCTGCCTTGGTGTCCTGTCCTGGATCACATCAGTCGTGCACTCAATAAGTTAGATAAAGCAAAGAGAGCAAGGAGGCGTTATTGACAGCCCTGATGTTTCCCTCTCTCCCTATTCAATAGTAGGAATACCAGTAACGAAAACTGACAAAACTTAAACCCTGTATCTGTACCCTGGCTTTTCATTTATTTGCGTTTTTTTGTTCCTTAAAACATACCTTACTTTCCAAGCTCCTTTCTCTTGTCCCTCCAATGACCAACCCTGATCTCCTTGTGTTGCCTTCTGATCTCCACCATAAAGCACCCTGGATCTCTTCTGAGGCCGGCAAGTATTATATAACTCATTTGAGACTGTCAGTGTGGTTTAATTTCACAGATAAATGGCTGTATTTGCAAAACAAAGTCAGTCTAGAATGTAGATTTTTCAATAATGGCTGCTATTTGATAGAAATTAACACGGATTCTGACAAAAAAAAAACCACTAAAATTCCTGAATTTGCATACCAGCTTTAATATCTGATCTCAGTCTAAGTATTCGAAATGATGCCTGATTTATTTTCTTCAGATATGTGTTATCTGTCATACTAATCTGTTTCTGTTGGTCAATAATTTTCTTTCAATTGCCATTACACAACTATATTTTCTCTTTGCCACGGTTCAGTATCTTTTGCTCTTATACTGCTGAACGAGCTTCTCTCCTGGTTTAGGGTCCTTCTGTCCTAGTTCAGGGTTCTAAGATTTTATTCTGCTCCTTTTCTCAGAGACCTGTGTATTTTGGTAGCAAAGCAAGCAACTCGGATAGCACATGCCACAGGAATCACAAATTCAGATTCTCAGCAAACTTCTTAGCTTCCATCTCTGTCACATCGACATTCGTTATGTTCCCAGCCTGAGAATTTTCCTTAATGAAGAACAGTGTGTTGATTTCTCTGGTTGGAAACATAATCAAGAGGAGGCTGTAATCACTATACACCTTATGCTTAGGTTGATTTCATCTTCAGTAAAAACCACTGAGTTTCTGCCACCAGCCAGTATCTCTACTATGTAAGCATTATTTCATCCCACAACTGTGCAAGTGAAATTCATCAGTTCTTATTTTTCTGCCAAAGATCAAACCAAATGTCCGAAGCTCCTATTTGCTTTCCACCTTTGTCATAATCTTTGGGTGATGCCTTACTGCTTCAGTTTATTGTCCTGTGTTAACTCCAAAGGCCTTTTCTTGTTTCTAGTCCTAGTGCCGTTAGTTTTATTTCTCCCATATACTTAAACCTTTCTCCTCCTCATGTGTTCCTTCCCTGTGAGATGTTGCAAGCATCTGGTAAATTTTCAAATCGCTATACGAATCCAATAGCTGTCAGACTGCTACAGCAGGCGCTTCAGAGGTGTTTGCTTCTTTATGAATGTGTGTTATTTTACATCTTGTCTCTTTTCTGTAACAATCTGAGATTGTTTCACATTAAGTAATATCAGAAAACTATTTTCTTTGGGAATGTGATCTTCTGTTAGTGATTATTGGTCTCTTGCTAATATAAATAAATGGAAAATGTAAACTGTTGGTTGGACTTATTTTGGAGTGCATGTTAGAGGTTTGAAGTAAAGGTAACAGTTTTTATTACCTGTCATCTTTTATTTTCTGGTTCAGTCTCTTCCTTATGTCACTTTCAAGTATAAACTTAGATGTCATTTCTGTGATGAAGAGATCAAATTTTATATTCACTGACTCTCTTCAGTTACTGTTTTCTTCCTTGTTCATGTCTGTTTGTTCAACATTGTCCTCTTTAGATTTGCAAAGCAGCAGTTCTTTTACTAATTACAATTTTCCAACGCATTTGTTTTGCCAGACTTCTGAGGTCTTAGACAATATAGAAATCTAGGTGTTTGATGCCTTTCATTTGTTTTCAAATGATTGCTATTATTGTAATCAGCTGAATGACTAATCTTCATTCCACTTCAAGAGAAATCCAAACAATCCACCTAATTGCTCCAATTCTAACTTTCATTTCTAAGCAAGGTATTAGGGATATGTGCTTTGTGGACAAGCACTTAGCAAGTAAAGTAATCCAGATCATAATACCTAAACAATTTACTAAGTTTGTGAAAATATCAGAGTTGTTATTATTAACTTCTTGTATTTCCTTGTTTTTTTCCTAACTAGAATGATTAGAAACAAGGATTAAAAAACCTTCATGGATCTTCTTAACTCTTCATTAGTTGTGGATTGACAGAAATAAGTTAATCATGCCTACTTAGACAACGCAAGTAGTTCTCGCATTATTCTTCAAAGTAATGTAAAGGAATTCATACTGGAAAGATTTTCCTGTGGATGAACCAGTATCCAAGTCACCATCTTGTATTAGTTGCAAGTGCATTGCTGCCTCTTTCATTCTGCAAAACTGAGATTACTGAGCAAAATATCCGCAGCTCCACATATATCCTGTAAATGTATTGATTTTGGTGCAGAAGGAATTCATAAACAATGTAAGTGTTGGGTCAGCTTGATAATTATCTTACATCTATTTTGAGATGTGTTGAATGAGTTTGAAAATTATATAAAAAAAATGGAGCGAGCACTGATACCTTTACCAACAGGGATAAATTGAATTCCTAAGGAAACTGTCATTCCATCATCACTTCTCCCTTAATTTATGAGATATTCTTATATGGAATCAGCAACTGTACAGACACGATGACAGCAACTGATAGTTATTATAGCAATATTATCTAAATATGAGGTGTGTTGCTTTGTGATGTAATAAAATCCTAACTTCTGAGGGATGTTTGCAAAGAGTAAGATGAAAAATGATCACTTTGCACACCTATACTTCACGCTAGATGTTTTCAAGTACTTCAAGAATACTTTTGGGAGTGACATTTCACATACTTTATTCTATTGCAGAAGAAACAAATAAAATACAAACTTTCTGATTCTGCCAGACACTGTGTCATTTCAAAGATGTCACCTTGAGTTAAAGCTGGCAGGAGATTTGTTGGTAGTGAAGATTATTCATTTTGTTTCCCTTTTTGCTAACTGATGAGAAAACACTTTTTTTTTTTTTTAAATCAAGCAGTCTTTCGATAATAATTTTCATCAAATGTTTCAAAAGGATTTTGAAGTGTTGATATGGTACACAGTGGCAGGTCTTTCTTCTGACAAATGGTATATATTGACAGGCACAATATCTTACTGTCATAGGTAAGGCTGTGTAAATAATGCTATTTTTGATACTAATGGAATGTGGGGGAAGGAGACTTATTATTTCTCTTGTTGGACATGAAATGTCCAGGAAAACAAACAAAAAGTCTATTCAACTTCTCTCCTCCAAACAAAATGGGACAGCCTTAATTAGATGGAAAATAGGTCCTCAAATATAAAGCTTGAATTTAGTTGCTGATATTTCACTCTTCAAAAATTGTCTTCAGAACAAATACCTATTACTTACAAGTTATTATTATTTTCATGTATTATTACAGTTAATACTGCTACTCAGAAATACCTAAATTACCTGATTTTAATGTTATCTTCCCTTAGTTTTGATTGAAAAGTTTTGCCAAATTTAGTTATTCTGAAATTGCTAACCTTTTTTATGAATTTCTCTGTCCAAAATAAATAGTTATTACTACCAGGTGGTCCAAGGAAGGTGTTCCATGTACTCATCGTTTTTTCCCCTCAGTCAGTCATTTATGTTTTTTCTTGCTTTGTTTTTGGAGGGCTGATGGAAAGATTTTATCCTAAGTGGAGACTAGGTCCCGGTTCTTGATAATCCCACAGGGGATGGAGTTGGGTGGCACATGGGAGAAGCAAGCAGTGAGCTCGGTGTGGCTGTTGCGTCAGCTGGGGAGAAAGCAGATGTCTTTCATATAGAGGGATTTGTGCTAAGAAAAACGTGGGTGAATGTGGCCACCTCTTTCTTCAGACACTAACTGGGATCATTGCTTAGTTTCCATGACTGGTCCTCAACCACCTTCTCTCCACACCTCACCCGTATGCAAGGCAGTTCTCCCTCTTCTTCTCTGTTTTGCTATCAGAAAAAAATTTACTGTAGATCTGAGACGAGCTCAGCTTTATCATGACTCTCTTGTGGTAAAGAAATTATGGATGGTAATAAGCCTTATGGTATCTTATTTTTCTTGGAGTGCTTTGTTTTATAGATGTATGGTACTTCTCGTAATCAATGCATGTCATACTGGTGAACTAGTTACCACTCAGGATAACACAAACTTGAAATTATCTCTTGATTTAATGCTGTGTACCTCCTGCTTCTTTCTCCTGTCTGGGGGATGGCTGGAAAGGGAGAAGCTGGAAGTGGAGGTACTGGGCACTCCTGGGGACTTGCAGCCATCAAAAATGGGGGCTGCAGGTGACAGGTGCGCCCCAAACCCCACTTTGTTGGGCTTTTTTCTAAATAGGAAATATTTTATTTAGGGCAGGGGCTCAGGAAGACTTTTTTGGTTTTTTCTACATTACTTTAAAGAGCAAAGGCCTTAAAGCTTGTTCCTCTACACTCAGTTACTTTTTAAAAGCTCCAGCTCCTTCTCCAAGTGAGGTATTACAAAATACCTCAATGTAAAAACTGGTCTTAAAATACAGCTCAGTCATAACATATGTGTCTGCATTTAGGAATTAATTTGAATTTATTAATTGATATCTTAGACTAATAGTTATTGATCTTAGACATGTAACTGAATTTAAATATCTTTCAGGTTAATATCAAAAAATAGCACTGTACCTAGATTAGTCATTAGTAGTCAATTAATTTTTATTTCATCTGGAAAAACTAAATAAAAGCAAAAAACTCATCTATTTTTAGAAATAATCACTGTAAATTAATTAGAGGATGGAGGAATATAAACACTAGTTTAAAACCTCAAAGGGATGTCCTGGTTTTCACTGTCATTAAAAAGTTCATTTTTTTATGAACGTGTTTGTGAGGATCTATGATGTATCTTCATAACAAGCAATGTTATAGCTAAAATATTCTAACTGATTTTCTACTTCTGTCCTTACATTCCTTTCTACTTGAAGAGTAGGTCAACAAAGTGAGAAGATTTTTATTCTCTCTTAGCTTTCTGTGATTATGGCTGATTTTTTTTTTTTTCATTATCTATATTTCGTGCTGATCAGATAAGGGCTGACCTGAGAAGCAAGCCCAGTCATATGCGGAGTCCAATATGCAATTCCTGGCAGTAGAAAAATATACAAAAAGAAGTACAAGGACCTTGCAGATATTATTATAGAATGACTTGATCACAGGGAAAATTCCTTAATACACAATATTTTAAGATTTACTCATTCTCTCTAGGTTTTTAGAGCCTCTAAACTAATATGCTCAGTTATTTAGCTTTTGTGTGCTTGCTTTTTTAATCTCGCAAACTATTGCTGTCTGATAGATTTCTTCCTTGTAAGATATTGAATTTGACAGCTTAAATATTACTATTAAGCCAGCTACTGTATACTACGTATTCTGGACTCGATCCTAAACTTTCCTATTGAAACCTATCCATGTAGCTGCTTTCTCACTTTTAAAGTCCTGGTCTATGACATTTCAGTATTCAGTTTTGTGGTAGCTGATATTTTTGATTATTATGATTTTATTATATATTGTATATATAATATATATTTTATTACATATATGTTATGTATAAAATATACACACTATTCTATTTCAATGGAATTTCTAATTTAATATTTTTGTCAGAGTCTCAGTTTAGTGGGTACATGGAAGGAGCAAAGACTAGGTTTAAATTATTACACAGACATGGCATTTTTGTGCTCTTCCTTTCCTCCCTCCTGCTTCCCCTCTGTCCTGGACCCCCTTCCCTCACCTTTTCTGTGCCCAGAGGAGGATTTCGGTGGGCTTACTTGGCAATTTGTGGAGCAATACTGAGATAAATGAGTGCTGTAAGCGTACAGATGATGTGATCTTTGATTGGACCTATGAAGTGGCTAAAAAGCTCCGGCCGTGAGTTCCTACCTCCATCCTTGCCATTATCCAGCTGTGTTGGATCCATTCACAGCCTCCCAGAGAGGTGCTGGTTTCATGCAGTCATACAGCTGTTGGCTGGAAGTGACCTCTGGGGATCCTTAGTCTCAAAGTCTAACTACTGCAGAAAATTGGGAGAGTTTTATCCATCTGAAATTTTTTTAAATGACAAATGGAAATTTAATGTGGTAAATCCCATACTTTATTCACATGTATCTGTCTGCATTAACAAACTGGAATTGGCAAATAATCCAAACCCCAGGATCGTACTAATACTAGAGGTGGGCTGAAGGGTAGGAGGCAAGGCTTCCCTTTTGGGGAGAATATAACAGGATTACATGAGTCCATTTTCAGAGCTCTTACTGCATACAGTTTAGCTGCATACTAGAATGTAAAAATTATCGTTAGTCTAGCTGGACACTGATATATTCCTAGAAACTTGCTTAAGATGTATCCCAAGTTGCATCTGTTATTTCTGGCAATATCATACGAGATCTACAGATCGATGTTAGATGCTGTTTTTGTTTTATTCTGGTTTTCTTTGTTCAGGAGAGCATTATTTAGTATAATTATTAAGTAATTTCTTTCTGTTTTCTGGAAGGCTCTTTTCTCCATTACCTGCACTTCAGGTTTAATAACTGCAACATCAGGGTGAGGGGAAAAAGAGGAAGAACTTAAGGAGAGCAAACAATAGTAGCTAATCAAGTATAGCAATGATGCAAAGCTTATTTTCTCGTTTATCTAATCTGTCTGTGCCAAACCAGGGCCTGATTCAACACCTCTGTAAGTTAGTGACTGGCGGTTTGATGTCAGTTTGCAGTATCCAGCACAAAATTTTCTTATAAAACAAAATTGATGAATTACTTAAATTTTGCTAAAACTTTGTAGACAAAATTATAAGTTTTTCACAACTTTTTGCTCTGCTCCATTTTCACGTCTGTGTTGATTGTTTTGATCCTTTTAATCAAACAGCCTCCCCTCAGATAACTAGTCCTTAGCAGATCTGTCAGATAAGTATCTGCAATAAATATGGTAGGTAATCATGAGAAAATTATACCCTTTTCTCTTAAGTAGCATTGTATGCTTGCAATAAGTTCAGGTAAAACATCATTGCATTGTTAAGATGTAAAAATGCATGGAATGGTTCATTTCTATAGCTGTAAGACATAAAAGTAAAAGGAATCATTAGGAAAGTAATAGAATTAATGTCAACAGATATAAATATTATATTTTATCTAAGAGCTTAATAGTTTCGTCTTGGAGAATATTCCTAAAAAAGAAGTTCAGAGAGAGGAGAATGCTTTTTCCCCATCCTGCTCTTCTTTTTGGGAAATAAATCCCTACAGGGACACTCAGATTTGCAGTTTTGATGGATTTCTAGGCACTGTGTTGTGCCCCCTTCCTTCCCCACTAGCCCGTTCTGCCCCCCATCTTGTTGCTTTCATTGCTCTTGTCTCATGCTAGTCTGTACCGTTCCTAACAAACCCTCTGCAAATACCTGGGGCCTTTGGAAGTTATTCGTCCGTTTTTGCATTCTGTGTCTCTTTCCTATATCCATAATCAGAATTATCTACTCTGACTGTAAACTTGTGGAGATAAGTGCTGTTTGTCCTCAGGGCCCTATTGCAGTCTTGGGTGGGTCCGCAGCACTACTGCAGGGCTGCGCGATAATGATGATTAATGACTCTGGAAAAATCCTATTACTACAGCTGGCTTGGAACGTCCCAGCGAACGTTTCATCTGTAGATGCTGATTCGCAGAGCTCAAAATGTGTCACCTGAAACATCTTCAAACGGAGCCCCAGAGCTGCTGTCTGGACTCTGCCAGGCGGCTCCCACTCTGTCCTTGACAGCTGCCCAAAGCCGCGTCCTCCTTCCCCGCCGGAGTGATGCCACCGTGCACTTGGCTGTTCAGCTCTTATGGTGGCACATGTCACCTCAGGTACCTCACTGACCAACCACTGAACCCTCTCCGTTTTGCTCAAGAGAGGTAGTGCTCTTTTTTCTCTCCTTGCAGTGTCTGGGCGTGCATCTTTCAGCGTAAATTACCTTCTCTGCTAAGCTTCCTGCTTTGTGCCAACCTGTACACAACAAACCTATCTGATCCAGACTTCTGCCTGGAATAAATACGCCACGCTCGTTACTGAAGTGACAGTGAGTTTGTGCTGATTCTCTACATTGTCTAGGATGCTATAAAATCTGGTGCTGGATCTTTCATCCCCATTCGTGTACCTGGGTCAAGAACCAGCTTAGGTCAAACTCCAGAGCATTCCCAGGAGCCTGGGATGGAGGTTGAATTAATCCAGACCCAAACTCCCAGCAATTCATTTGGGCCAGATGGAGTGGGGAAGGTAGAGATGCCGAATTTAAGAGTGTGATGCAGTGTAGTCCATCAAAAGAGCGTATACTGAACTCTCTGTGCGGGGCAAGCACTTTGATCCTAAGCAAAAAACCAGTGGTACAGATGTAAGACATGGAAATCACAGGGCTCTTGTGTTTAAATATGCTTTTGGACATTCTCTTCGCCATAAAACATAATGCAAGTAGCCTGAGGATCTCTGGCAAACCTTAACTGACATGCTTTGGGATCCCTGGTAGCAGCCCCAAACTGATAGGTAATAAATATATAAAAAACATGGGAAGAGATTCTGTGACTTCCCAACTTTATTCTAGAATGAAAGTTTTGAATTCTTCCAGAAGGACTGACCTTCCTTTTTCTTGGAAAGGTAATAGTCCACAAGGATTCTTTTCTGATGACACTTTATGGTGCACCTGACATCTAAATGCTGAAAAATGCTTCCCAGTCATTTGCCCTCAAAATTAAATTTGCACATGAAATGTTTGCAGTGAGTAGTGAGTTGAGCAATAAGGAGTTTCCATTGGCCCAGGTGTTTTGAGATGTGAAACACACTTTTTGGTTGTAGTACTTAAAATTATCTCTGAGTTAGGGTTACGAATGAGATTTCGAAGTTAACTTCTGCAGTGAATACTTGTGCAAGTGAGTTTTAAATGTGTGTTTGCTTGTGTGGATTTATTCATTCATTCAATTACAAAGGAGAAGTATTATCAAAGCTTTCAGATTAATAAAATATTCCTCTAAAATATCCAGTAGGGAATAACTGGAAGAGAAAGACTGCCTGCTGTATCACAGATCAATCATGAAATATAAAAATGAATAATAACATATTGAATCATTTCAGTTTTATATGTTAAACAAAATATCTTTGATATTTAATGAGTAGGAGAAACACTGAATATGCTTATTATTTTTTCTTTGTAATTATGCTTTAACATAAATTCATTCTGAAGTCAGTGCCCCTTTGTTCCAAAGGGAAAAAATCTATATAGACAGAATTATGCCAGAATTAAAAAAGAAAATAAAGATACACAAACTACACTAAGAACTGCAGTAAATGCACCCACAAGTTTAGGTCTTTGTTGACTTCTGCTCAGGAAGGCACTTATATAGTAAGATTTTTATTTTATGTATAATTTGTAACATGATGTTAACTGATTAATTAAAGGTAGCTACTCTTTAGATGCTGAAGGAAACCTGTAGGAGAGTGAGGAGAAGTTTTCAGAGTGATGCGCCTGATGGATTGTTGGCTTCTGCTTGTTAAGAGAGTGTCCTCTCTGATGAGTAAACCTTCGGTGTAATGGAATAAAAGATTTTCAAGGAAGGTTTAGATCTACAGGAAACTTTTATCAATACTAATATCAATGAGTCTGTGAAATACTTCTTAGGAAAACCTTGTTCAAGCTGTTCCATAAGGAATAGTCAATTGGATAAAAGACGTGAAAATGTACATGAGAGGAGAAAATATATTGTTTCAGGTAAGGCATCTAAGAATGTTGGTTTGTTCTCAGGACTTATGAATTTAATATTTGAAGAATGAAAAGTCAAAGAAATATTTTCAGTTCAGCAATAATTCAAACTTTTTTTCTAATCTGCAATGTCAGTCAATATACCATCTCTTACTAGTATTGTTCATCTCAAACTTGTATTATATATTCAGAAGCAGTACCAAAACATATCAGGACTTCCTGGATAAAAGACAAGAAGCTTTTTATTATTAAGGCTTATGTATTTTGTTTCTAAACTAATGCACGGTTTTAGTCTTATTCCTCTCATATTTCCTACAACAACATTTTATTTAATTTTTATGCTTTATAGCAATATAGCTTTATAGCAATAGCGGATTTAGGACAAGTTTTGTTTTCTTTGACATAAAAGCATCCTGCTGGAAGGGGCTCTTGCTGTTGAAGTGCAAGAATTACATCATGGCAGCTGTTCCATTTAAAAAAAAAATCTCCTTCTAAAATGATTTAAAAAATCTGGTCATACTAGGGGGAAAAAAAAAAAAATGACATTTTAGGCTAAAAATCTGTTGCCTCAACCAAGGACCTTGCCATTTTTCTAGACCGTACAGTATTAATTAATGTTAAGTGGGTCCAAGTTACTGAAAACTGTCACATTTCTTTAAAAAATGCTACACAAACACCATTTACATACAGATGTGTGGAGGAGAAACGTCAGTCTTTATGCAGTAGGCACATCTTATTTTATTTTTCCACATGAGGTTTTTTGTTCCGCATTTATGAATTAATGTGATATCCACTGGCACATGTGGTTTTGGTGTACTAACAAAAACTAGGTATATTTGACAGATAATTGCATTTTCATGTTTGTATGCATCCTTAAGACTCAGTTCTCTCTTTTGGTTTGAATGCAAATGTCTTTGAGAAGGTACAACTTATTATTCAGGAAGCATCCTTAACTGTATCAAAGGGGAAACAGATGACTACAGTATATTGCAACAAGGTGGCCTTTTTTTGCAGCAATTAGCTAGAAGCTCTTTATGAAGTGAGAATTGTACAGCGGTACTGAATAGGGAATTCAGAATTGAGAATCACTGGAGTCCTAAGGACTCTGTCCTCAGCAATTGCTTAATGTAGCTTAAATTGCATAATGGGAAAAAAAATCTATTTCGTGTTATAAAAATGAAACAAATATTTATTTTCTTGTTAATGTTTACTGCAGTGCTAGTATGATTTTGGTGTAAAACATTTATTTAAAGATTAATGCAAGCATCTGTTCAGCTGCATATAAGAAATGTGATATCAGGCAATAAGAAGCTGAACAGTTTTCTTCTGTTCCATCAAATCTGTTTTCTCCGTGATATGTGCATACGCAGACAGGTCCAACTGAACAAGTTGAGAAGACGGATAAAGGAGAAGGGGCTTCTGGGCACTGGAAGTGAGTCTTACAGATTTGCTGCAATGTGAACTAGATTAAGTGATTGTACAATATTGCATTTGGAAAAGCAAATAAACTGGGACTAATTAAGATGGAAATTTCATTAAAGAGAAGAAAAAAAGATCTGCTCTTCCTGCATGTTCCACAGTGGTATAGTGTTAAGGAACTTGCCTTTGTCCAGAATTTTATCATGTTTAATTTAGTATTGTTTGGCACGCTCTACTTCTGGCTTCAAGACAAAGAATATATTTTAAGCAGAATTCTTGGGAATATAGAAGACAGGTCTAAAGTGAAGGCTTTATTAAGCTGCTAATTAATGGACTTGACAGGTGAAAGCTACAAAGTTTATGAGATATTTGCCTATAATCCCTAGATGCAGTACTGGTGAAAAGTAGAGGGAGAAGAGAGAGAGAGAGGTCTTTTCACTATCGACAGTAGTAATATGAAAATAGTTGCTCCTGTAAATGTAGCTGTGAATATTTTAGTACTAGCTATAACCAGCATAAAGAACACTCCTGGGAAAAGGTTTGGATCAATTTACCAGTTACAATTCTTAAATGCTTCGAATTATGAACAAGAAGAACATTAGCTTTCAATTGTACAAATTATCATTGCATTTTCCTCTGCCTTAAGGGACAGAATATCGTAGTCCCTCTTGATTGTAGTAACTACCCTGCTGCTATTTGGTCCTCTCTCTGTGGCGCTTTTCCTGATGTTTTTATATTGTTTCTTTGGTGGCTATGTAATTCTGCTTTTTATGAGAGTTGGCCTGAAATAGGCAATTTCTTCTCTATGACTAAGCCTGTATGATACCAACTTTACTGTACAGTATTTGCTACACACCAAACTTTTCTTCTTTTTTGCAAGACATGCAGAAAAAAGGCTGTAGTTAATGATGGCCTTGTCATTTTGCTGCCCAGCTGTGACAGCCAGAGTTAGCTATAGGCTAAATCAGAGCCCAGAGAAACACAAGCTCTGTGGCTTCAGAAATTCTCCAATCTTGCAGAGCCTGTTACCGATATCATAGCAGTTTCAGCAATTTCTGGGTTCCGTCAAAATCCCCAGAAAGTTATTGAACTTTTGAAGGTGTCACATCCCTGATAAAAGGCAAAAGGTCTGCTGCAGTATGTGTTTCCTGCTGGCATGTTGAACTAACTGCTAGTCCAAGCCTGTGAGGCTTTGCTTGTTGAATCATAGTAGCAAGAAAAAAATAGAAAGAAAAAGCAAAACCCCACTACTGCTAAAGACTTTTCCTTTGTTCTATTCTTAGAAATTTGGAGGAATTACAAGAATTTTTAAATAGCTCAGCTTACTTCTCATGGTGATCCTGTCACATAGTTTTCACAATTACTAAATTTATGTCCACATTACAACAGCAATATCTGCTGGAAAAAAGGCAGCTGAATCACAACATCAAATTCACATTTTTTCAGAGTTGAATATATGGCTAGACTAGTTAATGGAGCGTATGACAATCTAGCTGTAGCTGTGATTCCTAATAAAGATTAAAAGATGTTAGAAAAATTGCATGCATGTTGAAGTGTTTAACATCCATATGACTAGAGAGTTAAAGAAAACAGAAATGAAAAAGCCTCAGGAAGCAGCCTGATTCATCTTTCTATTCATGATTAAGCCACACTAAAGGAAATATGAAACCAATTCTAGTGTTGGTCATATCCGTAGCTCAAAGAAAATGATGCCATACATCTGAAGCATTGATTAGACTCCAGTTCCTTCAGGAGTTGTCCTCAGTTTGAATGGTGTATGTTGGTTTCAAAAAAGGAGTTGCACAACTACTGCAAACCAGTCCATGGACCTCTTGGGAATGATGGTAACCAAGTAAGGGGTAACATTTATCATCTCTCAGGTCTAGGTATAGAGCCTGAATGGTATTTAGTTAATAAGTACAGTAAGTATAGATACACCTTTTGAGGACTGAGCCATAAACCCCATATAATCTTTTTCGTAATCAATATGAATCCCAGGAATAAAAAGTCCAAATTTTACCATTCTGGGCCTATATGACTATAAAACTGTGTTCTACTGCATGAATGAAGACTTAAAAAAAAAAAAAAAAAAAAAAAAAA